>JXSR01S025376.1:7713-18922 GCA_000969725.1 Ophiothrix spiculata
GGTCTAACTTTAATTAAACCTCTTTTGTGCATACGGACCTATATGTTCGGTAATGACTGTCAAGCACCAAATATTGAGAAATTTTAATCAAAACCTTCAGAAATGTCAAATGGTATATTTTATTGCAAGTTGATCTTGGGTATGAGACTATTCTCTAAAAGTGTGTTTTAATGCAGTAACTCAGGAAAGAGGTTAAGTTTCATTGGTATAACATTCCTTTTTATCAAAAGAAATTCCGATTTCCCTTTTAATCTGCCAATTTTAACATTTAAACTCAGCATTTATCGTTGTGCAACGATATAATAAAAGAAAATCTGAAATATTTTGACATAGGGGTTGAATTTGGCAATGAAACTTTACATGCTTTTATTACTAGCGCCAACACGTAAAATGATGTAACAGTCGTGAAATGTCTGGTAAAAAGTTTGAGGATGATGCTGAACTTGTCCTATGCCCTTTATGAGGAGTCATATTAATCCTTTGAAAACAAGTTATTTGCACTTTACATATATTTAAAAAAGTTAAAATGAGACGAGGCTGCATTTAAAGCTGGTTTTAAGATAGTCACATTTTTATAAACTTGAATGAGCTATAAGATATAAGCTATATATCAAATACATAAATTATGAAAGACAAAAGTGGAAATTTGAAGGAAAATAAACACCTCTGATTATGCCACGAGATTTGATCGATAACATTTGATTTGGGAAGTTACTAGTGCAAAAAGTAAGTGTATAAAATGCAGATCCTGATATATTGCATTAGTCTCAGAATTGTACTTATTCAATTAGATACGTTTAACATGTGGAGTCAAATCATGAAAAAAAGATATCCATGATCAAACGAACTAGAATTTGGTGTAAAATAAGCTGCTTAAGTCAGAGATATACTTCTTGTGGTATATAGTTTTTACCATGGTGTAATTGTTATTCTGAAATCTGAATGAACTTAAATTTCTTCTTCGACAAACTTGATTATCAAAGAAACAAATACTCTGGCAATTTATCACCTGGATTGTATATAGTTGATAGTCACGAATACCATTGCAACATCTTAATAAATCTTGTGGTGAGTGGCTTTGAAGTGTTTCCCTCGTTTGAGTTGTTTCCTGGCTCGCCTGGTATGCTCCCGGCGCATCCTCCACGACACCGACGGTTTCACAAACACGCACCTGTGCAGATCAAAGCAATGTGCCAACTTGCATGGCTCTTCCAAATATTAACCAACACGCCTTCCAAAAATAATGCATTGCTTCATTTTGTGAAATTCTTAGATAACATATTTCAACTTTGATTTCCAACTGTGAAAAAAATATATGGATATCATTAACGTGATATTTGCATTAACTTTCATAAATGTACACACACACACCCCAACATTAAAAGTTGGAAATCACAAGTTTTACAAATCAAAAAGTAACATTTTGAACAAGTGAATTCTTGCATGATTTTTGGTGGGAGTGGTATGGTAGGATTATACATTGTGCGGCAAGTCAGAAAACAAAGTACAACCAAACTGTATTCAAATTATTGGGTTTAAATAGACCAACCCATGTTCACACAATCCAACACTCAATATCCGACAACTGGCATCAATTTCAAATGCATACACTACAGAATTTGATTTGCAATCCATGCTATACTTTGATCAACACTAAATAGGCTGGAATTATGAGGCTTTTCTTCATCAGCAAGTCAACATAATCCCGCTTACACACATGCCGTAGATACTGACGCGCGAGTCGCACGTACAACGCGCGCTGCGTCTCCTACAGTTGTGCTGTGTTCAGCTACGCACACGCTTATCTGTATCGATACATGATGTGAAGAGGCCCGCCTATTTGGTATTGATCAAAGTATAATTGCACACCATTTTAGTTGCAGCAAGTGGGTGGCCCTCAGTAATGGGGACATCCAGGTGTCAGAATGTACAAGTGTTCAATCAGGCCAGGCCAAAAAAAAAATGTATTGGAGTAAAAAGAAATTTTCAAATAAGGTGGGTTTTTTTTAACAGTATTTGATCTGTACGTACCATATTCGCATGGAGAGACGTCACAAACACCGAGTCGAATAAAACAACAGTAAACACATCTGAACTCGTCCACCAACTGTTGTGCAAGTTCACCAACTGCAAGTGTTAAAACCAACCCTCCAAAGTACAGAAAATAACAATTTTGGTCCCACTGTGCCTGTTACTGACAAGCTGTAGTTGGGCATGGGGGCAGCCATTTTGGAGACCGGACAGCCATTTATTGTTTTTTTCCCTTTTTTTTCTTTCCACCCCTTTTTTGAAATGTCTAGGGTTGGGGGGTTATAGGGTCGGGCGGGTTACTCCAATACAACAATTTTTTTGTAACCTGAGATGAGCTATGCAGTTTTTATTAATAGTTCAAGTTGATTGATGAATATCTGGAAAGTTTCAGGTAAATAACTGCTTTTGTTTCTATTTTATGTAAACTTAAAAATTGCCAGTTAAAAGGTCTCTAAGAGTTGGTTTTTACCTTGAAAGAAATAAAAACTTAACTGATATGCATTAAAACTTCAAATCTCTCCCAGGCACTTCCCATGCGAATTCCAATAAAGACATGGTTATTTTTTTATTGCTTTTAAGTGCTTAATTAAAACCTTTTGAAACCTCTAACAAGTTTTAAATTTCTGTAAAATAAAAACAAAGCAGATTTGTACTTGAAATTTTGCAAATATTCATCCATTGAGTTGAACTACATACTGATGAAATCTGCATTGCTCATCTCCTTCAACCTTAGGTCACAAATTTATTGAACACCCCTCATAGGAATGGATTAGTCTAGAATGATACTTGTGGCTCAAAACTAATGGTGATGAATGTTTAGAGCAAGTATGGAAAAATTTCCATTAATTTCTCCATGGTGCAAGTCATACATTAGCCAAAAATCCTCTAATCTATAATTGTTGGTTTATCCTCCATTTGCTACTGCTGCTACAAGTTCATTACAAAAAGTAAAATTTTAAAGTCTTAAGGTAGCTCTAACGGCTACGGTGTCCTGCACAGAATTTGTTCAAAATTTCACAGAATTTGGAGAATGATGAAACAAACTTGTATTCCAAATTTAGACTTTTTCCGTCAAAGCGTTTTCAAGTTACGCTATATTTTATTTTCCAATTTCCCATAGACTTTGTACATGGCATATTTGGCCACCATGAAAATTTCACAAAATTTGTCAAATTTCTGAAAAAAATACTATTTACAAAAGATTTTTTTTCTCTGGCAGTGGTTCATAAATGAAACTAATTTTCTTTTACTTGCATTGCAAACTGATCACAGATTGTCATAAATTTTGATTTAAACAAATTTCTTTCATCGTTTATGTACGGGAGACTTCTAATGTTTGTACTTCCCGAATTTTATTGCGTTAATTTCTAGAAACACTGAATAGCCAGATTTCTCAGAATTTTCATTCATACTTCCCATGCTTCAATTTTAACAAACAAGGTGTCAAATGAAAGCTTATCAAATTTGCAACAATCTCTTGTTGGCTTTTAAAATTAAAGTGTTTCTAGAAAATTTTATAGGTGTTTGAAAATATGCCTAAATTTAGGAGCTAAAAAATCAATTTTCTTGATAATAAAACACTTAATGGCAAAAAGACCACGAGAGAATTTAGCTTTTGTGATCCTTCACCAGCCCCTAAAATTTGAAAGTCATAGCACATTCCCTCTTGACATGAAAATTCAAAAACTCTTGATTTTTAGGGAATTTTCAAAAAATAAAGAAAAACATAAGAAATTGGCCGAATATTATAAAACTTATTAAATGTTACCATTGAAGGGTTTTCTTTAAATGGAATAAGGTTTTAGTTCACATTCCTCAAAACTATTCACTTTATAGCTAATTTTCTGACATGTGTAAATAGCCGTTCAAGCTACCTTAAACAACATCATTAATATCACTACATTGCGTACATCTGAATAAATTTCTGAAACTTTGGAATGTAATGAATTATTGAATAGTTTGATCATAATTGAGGACCCTAGAACCAGAAGGAGGTTAAGTCACATTGAGTACAAACTGAGAAAATGGCACAAAAATCATATCAGTTGTGTTGTCTTGAATGGTATTGCTGTATCTCGCATTGACTCTTACGCATGCTCTGATCATCAAATTACTTTAAAACTTGTACAGAATGTAGAAATGAGAATTCTGTAGCAGGAAATTGACACAACTCAATTTTCAAGATTTAACCCCCTTTTAGTTCTACGGTCCTCAATTGTAAACTAAATTTTCATTAAAAAGATTATTTGGTCAAACTTTATTTTCCAACTTGCTTTGTATCCTAATACAACTATAGGCAAAACAATTATTTATTGGACAATTTAAGCAAAAATCCATAGTAGGGGTTGCATTTACAAACAACAGCGTCCTGCACTCTGAATTTTTGTTTATGTCCAATAAATTAATTCTGTGCTCTCAAGATTTCAGTGCAACATGCATTGTATGATTCCTTGGGCCTTAATCATGCACATAGGAGTATACCATATTCATTATACATTCTCAGGGGAGACACTTATATTTTAAGTGATGGTGATAAGGCCAAAAAAAAGTTGTTTGGTTGTCCTCCACTGCCCGCCCCTATTTTTTCGAAACTGGAAAAAAGTTTTTACTGTAGACAAGTATACTGCGCCTAATTTTCGGATTTCCAATTTTTTTTTCTTAGAGAAAGTTGATGTTTTCATTTTGTTCACATTTTAATACTGTTTTTAAACTTGTATAAAGAGATTTTTCGGTACAGTAGACTTATTTGCATCTTTATAGAGGCCATAATTTGGTGTAGCTTTGACTTACATGTGAAAAAAATCTTTAAAAAAAATCTGCCCACTGGCAAAAATAATAGTGGAGGACAACCAAACAATTTCTTTTTTGCCTAATCCCAGTCAATTTCAAATATAAGTACATCCTCCGGGAGCATATAACGAATATCGTATACCATATCTTCTTCAAGGAGCAATTCATGATCAATACCGGTAGGTCTCCTCTCAAAATTCAGATTTTTATCGAATAAAATCCTTGACTGATATCTGTTACAATTCTGAAACTACTCTTGCAAATTTGGTTGCATTCTAAACTTAAAAAAGTAACAATTAGAATCAAGTAAAATTGTCAGCATTCATTTACTCAGTATTCAGCATATTACCAAGATTGAAAATAGGTGTGATTTCAATCAAATAGTAATCATGAATTGCACATTTAGTTCCTCCATATTCAATTTGTTCAGGCATGCCATAGTATACTGGGCATGCAATTCAGCAGGAATTCATTCTTACAAAGGTTGCAATAGAAGAATACTTTAGTCTTAAAATCGGTGTCATAATTCTTCAAACAGAGTACACAAAAATGCAGGGTGCTGTTCACATCTATATACAATAAGGCCCTGCAATATCTTTGTTTACACTGTTTGAGGAATTGTGGTGACGACTGAAGTACGAAAGTTCATGTGGATTCTCTGAAAAATTTCTGATTTGTTAACAGATTAAATGTAATGTATGTAGAAACTGTTTGATTTAAATTTGTGAAAACATGACTGTAGCCAATATACAGTGGTCTCAATCGTGAGCGTACAGTTTCAAGGTTGTTGTGTTTGCATTACATACGCTCAAGACTCTGAGTACGCGTTCACAAATTAAATCCAACAATATATTATATTAAATGAAACAAATCACACAATTGATTCTAGATATTTTCTCATACAACAGTAAAATGTTATTATTATCATGTTTCTTAAATTCTATAATGAATGGGCATAAAAATGCTTACATGATAACCTTCAATATCACAACTCTTTGAAAAATATAAACAAAGATTCAGAGTGCAGGGCTGTTTTTAATGTAAATGCACCCTGCTTCCTGGATTTTTGTTTATACTGAGGAATTATGGCATGGAATTCCTTTTCAAAATGCTGAAATCTGTCCTTATTTGGGCTACACTGAGCCAATTGGCTATATCTGTCAAACAAAGGAAAAACACAGTATTTGTATTGCAGGTATATTGCAAGTTACTTCCTTTTCCCTTGAAGAAATCCTGCACAAATGTGGCTGTATAGCCCGTAAGAGCCGTAAATGCCAGAAACTACATTTTGCGCTACAGGTGAAAATATATCTCAAGGTCATAATTTGCCGAAATTGATTTTTTGACAGATTCATAATCCTTGTGCTTACTACAAAATACCAGCAAAGTTGATAAAGGTGTCATTTTAATACTTAAAGCATGGTCTTTGCAAATAATTAAAAAAGTGAAAATGACAAGAGGAGGCATTTACGGCTGGTTTGGGATGGACGGTCACAAATGAGCAAATAATTCTTTCATAATTTAAGCAGTATCTACTATATCACACATATGAAAATACAACTTTTTAACATGGGATAGGATTGAAGTGAAATTGCACGTTTATCCGCTTTATGCAAATATTGTGTTTTTACTTTGTGGGCAGATGTATTTAAAAGTAAAAGAGTTTGAACACCACTAACTAAAGGGCAATGCAAAGCACCTTCCAAAAATATAACAATGCTTCAAGCTTAAGTGGTTTAGACATTGATAACTATTAACAATTGCAAATTATCTTGATGAATGTATACTTGGTAAAATTTCATTAAAAAGATTCACAATATTCAAACACTGATTCAAACAAACAAATAAAGTTTACCCGATCGACAGTTATATAAACAGCCATGAAACTAGCAGTGAGAAATCATGATTTTCTTGTATACCTTATTTCGTCCTTCGAGAGCAAGAAAGTCGTATCTGCAATGGCTGCCTGAAGTCATATTTATTTACTAGAATGTGAAAAAATCACTCAAACTTCCCTGTCATATGCCAGTCGCTCTAGAACCATTTCACGGTGTCACCTGAAGAACCATTTCAAGAGCCACTGACACAAGACTAGATATTATACAGTGTGCAATCCAAATTAATGACAAATGTCAGCTATTGCAGATACAACTTTCTTGCACTCACATGGCGATTTTGTACTGGTCAATAAACATTATTCTCATAATACACTACTCTTAAATTTCTGCTCATGATGTTAAATATTTCAATGTGTAAAGCTATCACAAACATAGCCTACACACCAAAGGTCTTGTGACTAGCTGTACTCATGTTGAATACTAACACAAAGGAATTTAAAAACAAGTGATACTTAATTGTCACCATGTTGTTACATCACGCCTGAAAAAGAGAGTTATCGCACCTCCCAATTTTTCTGGAAACATCCCCAGAAGCTAATCCAACCTAGTCAATCTTAAATTGATATCCAAACAGCATATGTAATTTATTTCATTATGAATTGCATCCTAATTTTAGATCTGGTTGATTCTCTCGTGACATGCGCTAGGCTACATATAGATAGACTCCAGTCATCAAATAGTGGGCCCTACTTCTGGTTCAGGTCTGCCATTTGGCACTGTCCAGCACATGCAGAGATCAGACCACTGGTTGATGGTAGGATACAGTCGAGGCTGCATACTTGCCAACATTCTAATTTCAGAAAGAGGGACAAATGAGAGAAAAATTCTTAAAAAGAGGGACATTTCTGATTTCCTATACATTACTATGTAGGGATATTTGCAAAAAGAGGGACACCTGCTAAAATTGCGGCATTTTACAGTGTTTAGTTTGGGTCAAAAGTGGGACAGTTGGCAAGTATGAGGCTGTGTTAAAGGGTAAAGGTACAGGGGACGGCCTGTTTTTACACAGGTCGAAGTGCCGATCTCTCTTTTGAAGCGATTGGGCCAAACTCCATACTTGTGACGAGGGGATCACCACACCTCCTTCATTGTGAGTCTTTACCTTCCCAGCACTGAAGAATGCTGGTACCTATTTGACACCTGGGTGAAGAGGAGCACATGATGAGGTTAAGTATCTTGCTCAAGGACACTACACATGCCACCCAACAGATTCGAACCAATGATGCTCAATGCTCGGTGATAATATAACGCTACTATTAGCCACAAATGTCCCTACAAGGCTGTGTTAACCATAGTGGACTAGTTCCCATCTTGACTGCCACTCTTGGAGGATACGTTATTGTTCCTTCCCATCATATTTAAGGCATATGTTCAAAACTTTAGGCCCCTTCATCTTGGATATCTTTGTATGTAGTCCAAATATATGACACTGATCTTTGAGATCACAAGATAAAGATACAAATAAGCAACCACATTAAATGACTTTTGTAAGCACCTTGGGTACTATTTAGAATGAATATATGTTTCCAATACACCTGTAGTGCAAATATTGATTAACCACCATATCACCTTTAATGGATTACTGTTCATAGCAAAGGCAACCGGTCGCTGGCAATCACAGGTTATGTTTTGAAATAGCCCCTTATGTAGTCGATGTATAAGAAATCCTTATTTATTACTGCGCAACCATGATGTTTGTTGTTTACAGAGAATAATACAAACTGCTATTACTGTAGTCATTAAATTTCCTACAATCATGAACATCTGAATGCAATAAATGTGGAGTAAACAAGCGTATTGTGTTTCGTAGTATGAAAGACTATCTTTTCACGCGACGTCGAGTTGGACTACCAATCAAAATATGCGCAGTTCATTTTGGTTATGGCTACATAGTCACACACGCTCTGGGCCTATCATGCACCCTGCAGATTTGTTTTGTAGGAAACTTAAATGATTTAAATAATAACATAATTGGTTAAGGCCATTAAACCATGTACACACAGACGCTACTGCTGTTTGACCACTATTGAAAATGGGTTCATTGCTAATCAAATACACACTATTGGTGGTGGGTGCTATTTATAAAAAAATCAACTTTCTCAGTAGCAAACCTCAATAGATGTAGGGAACACAAAATAAATTTCATGCATGCTAAATTCAATACTGAATATCTAATTATCCAAAATGCACAAAATTAGCTTTAAATAATTTATAGCACCACCAACAATGAAACTCTTAATTTGTGACATAATTAAAATTTTGATCTAAAATGAACATGCATAAGAAAAATTGAACAATTCAAGGGTTTTAACATATTTTAACAACTTTTGAGTATGAAATTAATAAAACAGTATTTTCACCAAATATTATTTAGGTTCATAATTATACTCTTTACATTTTTTTTCAAGGATAATGTTCATTAGCACTTTATTCAAGGGGAACTTACCAAATCATTAAATCGAACTCCCAAATTTGCAACCAAATATTTGATAGAGCACACATTCTGAGACTATGAAATGCAATCTTTACTCAGTTTCAGATTATATCTGAAAGCTAAGATAGGGACTGTCTTATAATGGTGCGTTCAGAGTCCAGCGATTTCATCACTGCAACATCGCTCGATACGCAGTCTTCAAAAGTTATAGCGCAATATGCGTAGCGCGTTTAAAGACTGCGTATCGACAGACGTCATGCGATGAAATCGTTGTGAAATCGTTGGACTATGAATGCACCATAAGGCGCTAAAATGTTTTACTCTTCTTAATTGCCTTACACACAAAGATTGTAAGGTGTTTTATGGGACAAATTTCTTCCCCACATCATGATGGAATGTCATAAAGCACAATTACCCTGAACTTGATATCTATACTTTCATTCCCACTTTCTACACACGTTTTGCTGGATGCATGGAAAGCAGCTTGTGCAATAAAAGGCAGAGTCACCACTCCTTTGTTTTTGGCAGACATTTTATTTTGAATTGCCCGAGTCATACTATGAAATATGTATAGTCTAATATCTAATAATTGTACCAAAATTTAAGAATTTAAAAATGTGTGTTTTTAAGATACACCACTTTTTGTATTATTTCATTCTACATTGAAGTCAATTGGCAAATAATTATAGAGGGCACTATAACCCTCTATTTAACCAATTTAGACCTATTTTTGCTTTTACAAAATAACACATATTTTCGATTCAATGAAATTTATAGGATACTTGCTCCATGCACAGAGCTACCTTGTAATGGTTGTTTCATTTTATTACTTGGGTTAGGCCTAAAAAAAAATTGTTTGATTGGCGTAACCCGACCTACCCTAATTTTACTACCGACCCTAGATATTTTTATTTTTTTGAGCATGGTAAAAAACCTCTAAATTACAAATTTGATAGGAATCGATTCATGGGAGCCCAAGATATGACTTGCAGGACATTCAAAATGACAAATAAAAGATGTGTTACAGAAAAAGTGAAGATGTTTTTGTATATGTGCCATATATTTTGTGTTCTTGTATGTGAAACATAGACTTAGAAAATAAAAAAAATTATAAAAAAAAAATAATAATCCGACCTACCTACCCTATTTTTTTTTCTATGTTACGCCAATCAAACAATTCTTTTTTTTTGGCCTTAGTTTTATTAAATGTCCTTTATTTGCATGATGTACGGGTCACATGACCATGTAACTACAATAGTATAGTGTAGCATTGTAATTCAACTGCTCACAGCACAGGTCACTATACATCCTTTTTTCTTTGGCTGGATTGACACGTTTATCATCGACATATAATTATCAAATCATTATTACATTATGTTATAACACATTACTTCATATAAGAGACGATATTGTGTGTATCCCATCATGCATTGCTTCCTATGGAATTGTTTGTTCAAGAAATTATGTGAATGGTTAGTGATGAAATACCCTTGATTTCTTGTACAAAATTTCCAATAGGAAGCAATGCATGATGGGATATACATAATATCTTCTCCTGTTTCATATCATGGTTTTCAAGTAAAAAATATATGCTTCTCTAAAATGCAGTAGCATTCTTGCACCAAACCCAGCCGTCCACAAGTCTTGTCAACAACTCTATCCATCTGGCAATTCAAGTTCCATAGCCATGAGCTTTTAAGCAACTTTAAGCAGGGACATTCAATGTGAATTTTCCACAAATGTGGATAGTTGTCCACAGATATGGACAGGCATCAAACTGAGGACATATGTGTAACTGTGGACATCGATCAGAGGCAAATACCTGGCCCTAGCTCTTGTATGAAAAAACCTTCTCTCATCATAGGTAATTTACCAAAATAGGTGTGTGATTACAACTACAGAATTGGGAAAAAATATAAATTGCAGTGTATTAGTTTGATTAAAAAGTTATTATTCTAGGAAAGTCATAAAAATGCCATCATTAAAGCAATATTATATAATCCCTTTCATTCATGACTCTCGATTTTTTGTAGCCTCAGTTTGAGGCCCATGGCAG
>JXSR01S025376.1:29544-43218 GCA_000969725.1 Ophiothrix spiculata
GACTTAACTATCACAACCACATGATACGTAAATGATTGATTGATTCACCGATATTGCGTTAATGTCTGCAATTTATCCTTATATTGTAATATACATGATCGGAATCGGCCTATTTGAAACTAATTAAGATCAGAATCGGCAGATTGGTCAGACAGTACACATTATTATGTAAACAATGTTACATTGACTGGGCAGATCAGAGATAAAAAACAAACAAACTTTATTCAAGTAAGTCAATAAAAGTGGCTCACACATTTTTGCACCCAAATATATGAGAAAGCATAATTTGTTGTGTGAGTGGCTGCTATATGTTATATTTATTTAAAACCTCTTCACTAGAGTGCAAAAAATTGCTCCAAATTTCTCTCCCATATGTCAGTGGCTCTTGAAATGGTTCTTTAGGTGACACCATCACTTGAAGAACCATTTCATGAGCCACTGACCCAAGACTGCGCATCTACAGCGTACGATGCAAATTTATGAAAAAAGGCAGCTATTGCAAGATACGACTTTCTTGCAGTCGCATGACGAACTTCTGATCTGGATTACCAATTTAAATTAACAAACCTTACATCAACATTCATTTTGCAATAAAATGCAACCTTTACATAGTTTCTGACTACTCGTACAAGCCAAAAATCAACGACAACTATTAAAGTTTTACACAGCTGTATTTATAGTTGTGTGAAAGATAGAGCTCACAAATAAACAAAATAAAATAAAATACTGCCTTTTTGTGAAATATTGTTCACAGCAGAAATCATATCTAATAACATGTGTATGAACAGTATAGTGTCACAGTGTGCTTGCCAAAGTTACACATTCAGTTACCGTACTGACGCATGTAAAATCCCACCTTTGGGCAATTATGTACCACCTGTATATTTACAAACATTTTCAGGAAATTAATGTACTGCGGGTAGAGTCCCATTGGTATTCTTTAGAAGTCGCCAAATTATCATCCCAATACCATTTTATTTGTGGCCATAATTTGCTGAATCACCAATAAATTTATCAAAATATCAAACTCTGCTTTAAAAAATAGTCTCAAACTCATCTCAATTACGATAGAAATGGGTACATTTTATCCAAAATGTCTTATAATTTGTGGGAATGTCACAGCTGATCGCAGATGAATATACACCTTTCACTGTTTGTTATGATCTAATCGTCAACAGATGGCAATGTTTACGTTCTGTCGTTCATATAAGGGTAAAAATAAATAGGACATGCACTATCATATCTATTGGACATGCACAATAGCGATTGTTACCGTAACAAAATTCCAAAATGGCTCATGTCACGATCAGATGTGCAAAAAATAATTTCACCATATTTAACCTTGATTAATATGTTCCTTTGTTATTAATACGTTTGTTGAAAAACTCTTAGGGATAATTTAAAAAAATATTTACTGAACTGAATCCTGAAATATTTGGTTCAGAATATTACAATGAATTGATTGATTTGATTCCTCTAGGTCCAACAATTCACTGGCATTGTTTACCTCGGTAGATCGACCGGTTAGTTCAGTCTCTCTCATGCATCCTCACGTAAAGTCCCAGCCCCTAACTTTGATCCAAGTTCACGTTCAAAAAAGGTGGGACATTACTCGAGTCAGTACGGTACTCAGAATTGAAACCATATCATCAAAAGCAAATCTTATGAGGCTGTCACCCACTTAATCGCAATTACCAGAAATAAAAAAAAAAGATCCTACAGAGGCGTGAATATATATATGGGACATAATCAAATTGAATACAAACAATACTGACACAAAAAGTTGAAAACCTTTTTATAATTAGTATCAAATATCATAGCTATAGAGATAAATGTTATATTTCTAGTTTGTATGAGCAAAAAATAACTAAGTATACAATTTTATATTAACATCACATCATTAACAAACCGATCTGCTGTAAACAAGAGTGTGTTTTACAGAATAACTAAGTGATGACCAGGGCAACTATCACAATCAATACGTATTTAAAAAACCTACATAGCGGTTCAGTAGGTCATCTGATTTTTATTAAGTTTTATTGTATTGAGTTGCCCAGAATGATGCATTCACATTTGCTGAAGCTCAGTAAACAAGAAACTAAAGTGGCATGACTCAGTAACCCATGCACTACAAGTTACTGACGATGAACTTCCATTTGAAAAAGAAAAAAAATCAATCTGTTTCAGAGGTTTTCAAAAAAGTAACAGAGAAGATAAAGGCATTTGGAATGTTCAGTTTCCTTTACTTTTGTACATAGGGCATATGTAATGACTCTCCTGCCCTTATTCATTTAACTACAAGGTCAAAAATGATACATATGATGAACAGATAGATCAAGATTTTAACAACGTTTCTTACCACTTCACATGGGCATTAAGTAATTACGCAAATCAGGTGCTTTATTCTGAGAGTTTCAGACGTAACTTTTCCACTGTCTGTAAAATGCATATACCCTACCACTCACTGATTTTCATCAAAATTCTCTCTGATCTGTGCATCAAGGATAGACTAAGTGTGAACCACACTGCGTATACAGTCATAATGACTGGCTAACAATCCGATATCCATAAGGTCATCCAATTCTATTGGACAACCTGAAAAATCATGTTGAGGACACCATTCTAGAGTTTGTAAAAAAATCAAGGTTCAGATGATGTTTCAAATTCTAACGTATTTATGGTAGAAACTATAAAAATCTTATACCAATTTGATATCAGCACCAGTACTGTCAAAATGTTATTATAATCATACAAAAATAATTACCTTTTTACAACTTTGTACACATGTTAATGCCATCAACAAGATTGTGTTTATAGGGTGATTTCAAGAAACACGTAACCATCCTATCGAAAATGTACATAATATACAAAACATGGAATTCCATTGTAAAAATCTTTTAGCTAATCAAAGTTTTGATAATGGGAAAATCCAGATGAACAGAATTCCAAGTGAATTTCAGTTAAGCTTTTTTTAATATCTGGATAGAAAGCATGTTTTTTCTCAGAAAAAAGAGTATCCAAATATCATATATTTGGGATACTATGAGTGATCATCTCATGAAATAACAAATCCAATTCTTGGAAAAAAGAGAGCGAGACTTATGTGTTCTCTTTATTGAATGAAACCACTGTAGGATTGTGTCATACCCCAGGTGTACACGACTTTGAGGTATGCGCCATGTGCCACCAAAAAGACCCCGCTTTTTTTGGCTTGCTCTTACCGAAAGACCCCTATTTTTACCAACTGTCACTCATTGACCCAATATTTTTTAAACTTCCTTGTCACTAAAACAACCTTTGTCACTCAAAAATTAGTCGAAATTTTGCAAAAAACCATCGAAATTTTACCAATTTTTGGCCATTTTGATACAGAAAGACCCTACTTTTGATGATTTTCGCCCAAAGACCCCTCATTTTTTACAAATGCACACAAATAGGTTGTAACAGGGATTAGTACGAGGGGGTATAAAAAGTTTCAAGATCACCCAGAAGGAAAGGAGCTATATCAATGAACTTTTTGTCAGGATGGTCACTAGTCCTTGTGTACATTATGATGCAAAATAATATCAATGGCATTTATACTTTCTATATAGGTGCCGGTAGATGTCAACAACCTACCTCTGCTAACAAGATATATTGTACAGAAAAATTTAAAAAACGTGGCATGATTAAAGTCCTGCATTTGAAGGGTTAGAGCCCATTAATTCTTTGAAGACAATGCCAAAAGTTTAGATGTTTGATGCCTCAGTACAGGGAAAGACCCCACTTTTTGATTTTTGTATGAGATCCTCTTTCCATCCTAGGACATTGCGTAAAAAATCTAGTCCTTTCTCTTCTTCGATATGTAACCTTTCTTGGTTTATTTCGTCAAACGTGATACCTATGGATTTACAGTATTCATCCAGGATACCCACACATTGCTCACAAGACTTAGTATATTTGTTAAAATCCCTCAGGATCGTTCTCTTTGTTGGCTCGCTTACCCATTTGATCCGTCCCGAATGGATGAATTCATGAAAGAATTTGGAGACGGATGCATTGGCATCACGATGGTCCAGCTTGGAGGCAGCTATACCACACTGTATGATGGGCTCTATGGCTGTACATTGTAAGAAGGCAACGGGACATCGCTGTGTAAACCTGCAAGATAACAACAATTATCAAGGGAATGCTATAGGCTAAACAATAATTTATTGCACAGTTTGAACAGAAATCCAGAGTGCAGGGCTCAATTGTTTGTTAATGCATGCCTTGCCCTGGATTTGTGTTTATATTGTCCAATAAATTGTTGATTTGCCTATAATCGCAAGAATTACAATAATTAATTTTTGAATTATGTTGTACATAACAGGCCTGTGAGTGAGTCTTCCCCAAAAAAGCGGAAAAAATCTGAGTTTGAAACTTACAGTCTGCACGTCGGAGAATTCATCAGTGATTGTCAATCGCAAATCTAACATGAATCCATGCCCATTTCCATGGATTTATCATGTTATAACACCGTTAGGGTTGTCATGTTACGATCCACTGTTAACTATCTAATACTTCTGTTGCACAGACATTCTTGCCAGAAATATTAAAATTCTAAAATGAAAGTACATAAAAGTTTCGCACACTCACGCTAACGACACACACAGCTGTTCACACAGCTGATAAACAAAAATGGTGGTACTAACGATCCCCAAACAGAGCCCTGTATGGAAGCTATACATGGCATGAACTTCGCGAACGCACAATGAGAATACCAGGTCAAAGTTGGCGACACCAAATCTTAGCCTCATTTACCAGGCAGTTAAAACTGTCTAAATAGCGGAAAAATAGGGGGAAAGCAGTAGAATGAAAATACGGGGAAAAGCGGAAAGCAATGATACAAAAAAAAAAGGCGGAAATTAAAATCGGCAGGAGATATAAAAATAGTGGATTTCCGCTACAAAGCGGAGATTTCACAGGCCTGACATAACCTGAAAAAGTCATCTATTGTGTTATGTGTGGTTCCTTTCTCCATTATTTTCTCGGCCCCTCCCTCCCCAACTGACCCCCTTTTGGTCTTTGAATACATGGTACATAACCTGAGCTATTGTGTCTGTGTGGTTCCTTACTCCATGATTTTCTCAGCCACTCCCTCCACAACTGACCCCCCTTTTGGTTTTTGAATTACCTGATACACAGTGAGAATGGGTAGTTTTTTACTCTGTGTTCTTCACGACTCCCTTCTCCACTAACCCCCCCCCCCCCATTTTTTCAATTACCTTGCACCTATCAGACTGAACAGGTCACCCGTTATGTCTGTATGGTTCCTTACTCCATGTTCTTCTCAGCCTCTCTCCTCCATCTGAACCCTCTCCAAAGATAGTCTGGCTGGTGTCTTACTTCTCCATATTTTTCTTGACCCTCCTCCCTCACTACGATGACCAGCCTCACCTAACACCCATGGTTTCTACATTATCTTGTACATGATATGAGGAAGTCATCTACTGTATCTGGCTGGTTACTTTTCAACCTCCCTCCCCTACTTGACCCCTCCAAAGTTAGTCTGGATAGTTCCTTACTCCATATTCTTCTCAATCCTGTCTCCCTCCTCAACAACCAGCCCCACCTGACATCCCCTGGCTATTTAATTATCTTTTACACCTGAAGTCATCATCTAATATGATTGGATGTTTCCTCATTTCCTCTTGTGTTCTTCTCAAGCCCTCTCCCTCACCACCAAAAGAAAATATCGAGGATATTCCCATCATGTCTGGCTTTCAATGGGATATTTTACACAGGTTGTCATGAATGGTGTTAGTGATAATACATACCTGAAATGCAAAATTGGGGTGAGTTTGGCAAATTATGCTGTGTTATCATTAACAACATTAATATTGACAACCTGCAGGCCTGGAAAAACTGGGTAACTCAGCCACCTGGCGGCCTGGAAATCAGAAAGCTTGCGGGAAATTTGTAAGCTTTCAATGCGGGAAATGTGGAAATCTCAGGTTTTGGTTACCGGGAAATTTACATTGTTTCCAGGCCTGGACAACCTGTAAACAATGTCCCATTGGAAGCGAGGCATGATGTGAAGTTATCTCCTTTTTCCCTACCCAAGCCCAGTTTTGAATTACCTTGTACACAACCTAAAGAAGTCATCCACAGTGTCTGGGTGATTCCTTACTCCGTGTTCTTCTTGAAAAAGTAAAAATGTGGGTTGAATAAAAGCCTGAAAAAGACACAAAAATCAATATGACATGATGGAATTAGTTCTTGAGTCAATTGTGTAATTTGTTCTGTCTGAAAACAGAAGTAATGTGCCTTTCTATAATTACTGAGTTTGTACACCTTTATGAAAATAAAATTTGATGAATTTCCAGGCCTGGAAAATGAAAAGTATGTTCTATGACTTTTTATGACTTTACCAAATCACAGGAACCCTGTTTTTAAAGAAGAGCATAGATACATGATTTAAAAATGACACAAGCATAAATTTTTTTGTAAAATAACTGGAAAATTGAAAAACAATTTTCGCAAGTCTACTTGAAACAAGGGTCACCTAAAATTATTGTTTTTCCTATGCTAAACAATAAATTACATAATAAAAAATGCTTTACAAAATGTTTGATACGTGTGGGAAAACAATATAAATTTTCTCAAGATAATATTACTTGTACCCTTTTAGCTTTTAGCCTCAAGTGATAACCAACCCACATCATTAATATTTTTCTTACTGCATGAGAAGAAAAGGGGATAATGAATTTATCACTCAGTAATCTTGGATCTCTATAGGAAACGCTTGTAAATGTTGGGGAAACTGCTTGAAAAATAGCATTTTTTATAATATTGCAATCAATACTCTATAAAACTTGTAGAAAGCAATAAGTATTCTAACTCTGTTTTCAAGATCCATAGCACATTCATTCCTTATATTCCACAACATTGTGAACTGGTGTTTTTGTAAGACTAACAATTGAATATCGTAATTATGCAACACTGACCGAAGTCCAATGAAGTAGTTTTTAACTCTTTCACTCCGGAATAAAATTTTCACCATCTGTCCTATTTCGCCGGAAAGCCGCTCTTAGCGACTCACAGAGACCTAACTTTATGAAAGCATACGATAATTGTAATGCACCAGGGTTGTTCTCTTTGCTAATAAAAATTATGGCGCTAGATAGCTCTTTGTTTAAACTGCTTTCTGGTGAATTTTAAACCAATGTGTCAAAAAATGTGTCAAAGAAGAAATTCCGGCAAGGCACGTGCACGCTTTTGCGAGCCGCTGTGAGCGGCTTGCCGGAGTGAAAGATTAAAAAAACAAAATGATTAAGTTATGTCAATTTGGCTCACAGGGCAGTTTGATGAATCCAATTGCCATATGAAACATGATTTTTCTACAATATTTGCGCTTGCAATGCTTTGCAGGGTGTCATTTAAGACAGTTGACTTGGGTCATTGTTGTTCTGCTTTTCTAAGCCAGATTTCATTGCAAAATTTTAATTGGAAAAACAGCATTTTCACATAATTGCTGCAGATATTTATCTTAAAATCGTTTTTTCTACCGCCATTTTGAAATGAAACTACATATTTTCAGTTTGTGTATGTTTCCCAAGCCATGTAGACAAAACCTACACCTAACACCAATTAGCTCCCAATTTTAGAGGACATTTGACCAGGAACATGGTTTTAACTACTTTTGATACGTTCAATAAAACAATATATGTATGCAATACTGAACTAAGTCCATGAATTTTGACAAATTTTGAATACATAAAGAACGTTTGGGGGCAGTTGCGGTATGGATTCATTTTAGTCTTTCATGCACAAGGTAAACCTATCTATAAGAAAGTCCCTCCTGTGCATAACTCATTTTTGAAAAAAAAGTGGACTTGGGTCAGTGTTTGCATAATGGTATTCAACTGCTTGATCAAAATTGATTAAGACCAAATCACTATGTAAATTTTTTTTTTGTGCATGAATCTTTCATGATTTTGGTATCATTTTTGACTAATTTTGTTGCTACCACATAAACAAACCTTGACATAAGCTTATTTGAACATTCAAGAAGATTTGGAACGTTGCTATGATTCGAAAAATAACGGACATATTTGGCTGTATGGACATATTGGTGCATTAAGCGGCTGCTTACCGTATATTTGAAAGCTTATAGAGTATATATTACCTGCAGCATGTCTACTAAGCCTGGTACACAAGCTTCCTCCCCTCCATACTCATCTACCAATATACTGCCTAGGTACAGGAAACAGGAATGAGGATGCGCTTGGTAGATGGTCACCATCTAAATAGCAGAATAACAAGCAATTTACAAGGGTGTCACTATTCATTTTGACTGCTTTTAACCACAGATGAATGGCCGTAAGTCCCAAGATTGATCCCTAAGGAACACCATATAACTCACATACATGTGTCACAAGTGCAGTATTACATACAACATATAAAGTAAAGGTCCCAAGATTGATCCCTGAGGAACACCATATTACTTTGGACTCGCATACATGCGTCATGTATGCGTCACAAGTGCAGTATTACATACAAAATATAAAGTAAAGGTCCCAAGATTAATCCCAGAGAAACACCATATAACTTTAGCCTCACATGCCTATGTTACCAGTGCAATATTACATACTATATAAAATTCAAGGTCCCAAAACTAATTTCTGAGGAACACCACATACCTCTGGCTTCACAAGTGTTACAAGTGGATTATTACATGCAATATAAAAAGGCCTTAAGACTGATCCCTGAGGAACACCATCTAACTTTGGCCTCACATACAGGTCTGTGTTACAAGTGCATCATATAATATAAAGAGTAAAGGTCCAAAGATTGATCCCTAAGGACCACAACATAACTTTGGCCTTGCATATGTTACAAGTGGAGTAATAGGCCGGGGTAAGATGAATTAAGAGGTCGCATTTACTACAATAATTTTATTGTCGTAATCAATTACGACATGCGGTCAGACATACTTTTTGCAATTATTTATTACAATCGTGTCGCATTACATTCTGGCCATACTGGGACCAAACCAATTACGAGATTGTCGTACGAAAGTATCAATTAAATACTGTATCCACTGAGCATAATTGAACTAAGGTCACTTGTTACAGTTAACAGAGTTTCTCATTATGTTTACAACGACGAGATGCGATCACACAGTGTTTTTACCGCATTACTTTCAACTTTATTACAATAAATCTATCTCAACGACGGAAATTGTCGTCGTTCATTTTATTTAATGCGATGACGACCCGATTGCAGTTAATACAGGTCAGATGTATCACGACAACAAAATTCATTGTATTAAATGCGATCTTGTCGTTCGTCTACCCTGGCCTTACATACAATATAAAAAGTTAAGGTCCCAAGCTTGATCCCCTCACATACCTGTGTTACCAGTGGTGTAAGCAGCACAGCTGACCCCTTGCCTATACATCTTACGGCAAACCTGACACATCGGCAACACCTTTCAATCACTCGCACATCATCTTGGTATTTGGAAAGAGTATCGGACAACACTGGCCAGATTTCTTGCAGAATAGTCTGGCACGGATGCACCTGGCCATTTGTGATTGGTGGGTTTGTATTACGAAATATTGCAGCTAGTCGATCCAACCATAGCGCAGGATCAATTTTTGTTCCATGGGTTGTTTTATGATACCTTACATTATAACTATCTTTTGCTTTTAAGATCTGTAAAACAAAAACATCAGAATTTAAGCTAGTATTCTATCCAATCATAGCACTATAGGCCACTCAAAAATTTATTGGACAGCATAAACAAATGTCTATACTGCAGGGCCAATTAAGTGTAAATGCAACCCTACTATTTATTTTTGTTTATCGCCATATCCAATGGGTGATTTTGACATTGACCTTCTATAATGTTGTTTTCCATACCTCCCTACCCTGACCTTTATTATAAACCAAACTTTAGAGTGCATAGTCCTATTGTCTGTAAATGCAACCCTTAAGATGGATTTTTGTTTAAACTGTCCAATATTTTTTTATTTTGCCATGTGATACCTTACTTTATAACTATCTTTTGTTTTTAAAAAAGATCTGTAGAACAATAGCATACACAGGCATGAGATTACATCCTCCTGAAAAAAGCTGGAAACACTGGAAAAGCGCGCGAAATTGGTAAAAAATGCCTCAAAATGGGCTGAAAATAAATAAAGTTGTGGAAATTTTGACATCCAAAAAAGCTGGAAAATCTCATGCCTGCATACATACAGCTGAAATTTTAACAGGTAAGAGTATTGGACTAACAAGTTTGTTAGAAACTGCTTAAAAATAATTACAAATCAGTTTATTCTAAAGATTTCCTGCCAGTTTTCACAATTATTTCCTGATATTCTGCAAAATCCTGACGATTTTTTTCAGACTAAAAAGATTGATTTTGTGATTTTCTTGCTGGAATGAGATATATGGACTCTCCACACGGGCAAATCAATTCTAATCTTATCTGCTCTTCCACACTGAGTCAGATCAGATCAGATGGAATCAGTCTGAAGCTGGTGAGTACATGACCGGGTACATGAGTGACTGCATGTGCGGTATGGTCTCTTAAAGATATTAAATATTTTAGTGTGTGCACACTTTAATAACTAAATGATAATCTTCTTCTTCTTTGGTATACTCTTCAACATCCCGGATGAGACCAAGCGAAGAGGGTACACATTTATCATGAAACATAAATTTGAATTCCAAATTACTATGTGAACAAAATTTCACTCAATCTGAACTACTTCTGAAAAGCATGTTATTAGACATTATCAGGTTGATGCTTGTGTGAAAGGGGAACTTTGCAGATTTTATCAGTTTTGATTTTATAATTTCATCTGTTACAGCATTTTGTAAGCAGCTTTAAAATGACACTTTACTTGTTGAAATTGATGAAGGTGATCAAATTTTACAACAGAAAATCTGATGGAAATTCTTATTATTTTCTTTATTTTTTGCTGCCTATTATCACAAGTTTTTTGAAAAGTGTTCTGTCGCAAAGTCCCCCTTTTCAGGGTGAGTCATCACATATTTGTCCAAACAAAATGGTAAATATCAAATTGACACATTTGTTACAACATTACAATGTAAACAAATTGGGCTATTTGCACTGACACGACAAAGATTGTCTTCTTATTATTAGTCTAGTAACGGTATTGGTATTAACTAAAAACTCTATATATTATGCTGAAATCCCTTATTTAACTAAAAGAAAGAATAAACAAAGCACATTGATTTAATTTGTTACAATTACTGGCCAACAAAGGGGTTAATGAAAATGAGCGAGATCTGAACTTGAAACAAGACAAGGCAAGAATTTCTTATAGTGAAACAAAATTCTCTGGGGTCAGGAAATTAATTAGAAAAAAGAAATTCTGAGACACGCCATTTGCAATTTTGACAATTTAAAAAAAATCAAGGAAATAATATATCCCCTGCCTTTATTAAAGGTTTAAGACTGAACAATGCCAAAAACTTCCACAGAAGCTCAATTAATAGCTATTTTATAACTTAATTCTCCAATCTTGGTGAGCATGAGCTCAGACCCTAGGCCCAACTGGCTAGAAACTAACTAATTCACCCTGTCTATGAGAGAATAAGATCAGAAGCCCACATAGTTCATCCAATTTAAGATACTAGTAACCTAATTCACCATGTCTTTTTATTGGTAGAATAAGGGAAGCAAAAATTATTCACCCAGGTTTGATGCAGATAGCCTTATGTAAAACACTCACCTGTGAAAGTGGGTTGACTTGTATAAGTACTAGTTGTTTAAGACCTGCTTCAACTTTGTCAATAGGTAATCTTGCTAGAGCAACCGCTGTGCCTGGGTACAAACAAACAAACAATGGAATGACTTGTACAAGTACTGGTTGTTTAATAAAAAGACATTCTACATATGTGATGGCTCACCCCGAAAGGGGGACTTTGCAGATGATATCAATTTTGATTTTATCATTTCATCTCAACTTTTTCTAAGCTTTAAAATGACAATTGTGGAAATTGATCAAGGCGGTCAAATTTTACATCAGAAAATCTGCTGGAAATTCTTATTACTTTCTTTATTTTTTGTTGCCTATTTTCATCAGTTTCTCGAAAAGTGTTTTGTCGCAAAGTCCCTTTTTTCGGGGTGAGCCATCACATATAGGCAAAATTACTACAATTCCCTTGGATTTGTTATTGTTTTTATGTTGGCCTGCGTTTGATATATGGCTTTTAGCCAAGCTCCATCTCGTTGCACTTTATTGATTGACCATTGTGGGTAGCCACAAAATGTTAAAACTAGATGGATATAGAATTTGCTCCTCTTTCTCCGTATCTGTGGATTCAGTCGCAAATTGCATCACTTCTCTCAAGTACTGCTCTCACCAAGATTATTGTGAAGCAGATGATGGGAGGAAAAACGCAGGCACTGATCGGTGATCTATGATCAGCTGTTTCTCTCAGTGCTCTCTACATCCAGGATGCCAGGTAGACAAACAAAGTTGCCAGTCTGATGAAGGTTAGTAGTGACACATCACTAAAAATTTGAGTATATTTACTCAATTTTCTTTAGATTTGGAACTATCAATTTTAATCATATGTTTACTCGACAATCCAGATGAACAAAATGAATATTTATTGGGCAGTATCTACTGTATCAAACATGCGTATATTCAACATTTTACCATGGGATCAGATTGAAGTAAAATTGCATGTTAAATGTGACCTTCCAGCCCGTATGAGCAGTAAATGCCAGAAACTTCATTTTGCGCTACAGGGGAAAATACATGTCAAGGTCATTATTTGCCGAATTGATTTTTTGACAGATTCACAATCCTAGTGCTTACTACAAAATACCAGCAAAGTTTCATTTCCAGAAAATAATAGGAAAGGTGAAATAAATTGGCATATTCTTAAGACGATCAACAGAAAATATAGGGCTTACTCATCTTTGAACGCTTTTATCTCAGTTATACGTTTTACTCAATGACAACCTTTGACGGACCATAACTTGACTTCTGGAAATTGTGTGAAGTTCATTAAGGTGTCATTTTAATCCTTAAAGCATGGTTTTTGCAAATAATTAAAAAAGTGAAAATGACAAAAGCTGGCATTTACTGCTGTTTTGAGCTGGACGGTCACAAATGGAAGTGTTTGCTATGCTTTAAAAATGCACAACACTGCATTTATACTTGGAGCAGCAATTTCTTTGATGTGTCTCAACAGAGACTTATCACTAACATAATCTGATATATAATCATTCATTTCTTGACTAACCTTTGATAATCTCTACCGCCGCTTCATTAGATAAACTGAATGCGTCCAGTGCTTGTGCTATTTGCAGCAAGCCATCACAGTGATCCTTCATGTGGTCGGGGCACTGTGAACAGATGCTTGTAATGGATGTTGCCGCTACAGAGGCAAGCTCCTCGTGCCTTAACCCAGTTGTCAGGAAAAGCAACACAGGCTCTGTAGAAGAAATGTTACAGGATGTACATCAGTGAATAATCCCTTCATAGAAACTAATGGTTAAGAGGCTAAAATGGTTGAGTTGTATCTTCTGAAGTGCAACTATTTGGAAACTTCCATATAAGTTAAATTATAGAACCCAACTTTAATCTTTCAAATAGCATTCAATTTATAACACTTTCAATGGTAAGTTATTAAGCTATGGGCACGAAACAGCAGATTCTTCAA
>JXSR01S025377.1:560-11759 GCA_000969725.1 Ophiothrix spiculata
TCTAACACCAAAACAAGCAAATAAATAAAACAATTTTGCATCTTTGTGTAACACAATTAGATTTACGTGCTTTTCACTTTGCCTTCATTTACTTTGTATTATACATATAGTCTCAAGGTATTATATTTCATTATAAAGACACATTATGGAGCACACAGGGAGTTTAAAATGGTGGTTGTTATTACTAATAAATGAGACCGCCATTGGCAAACCAATTTCGCTACATGTATCATGTATATACATTACTGATACCATTGAAATTATTTGCCGAAACATCCACTTTGTCAAAATAAAATAACGAGGGTTTAGAGCCGCAAGGCCATATCTGCATCCCAGTTATCCCAACAACAAATAATTTTTAAGAGTCCCAATTGGTCTTTCTGGAAGAATGATCGTATACATGTGTGATAGACCATTCATCGTCATTTTGAATACACCATTTGGGCTTTCTACATTTTCAAATTTCTTTTCTTTCCTCACTTTGTGTTTTGTCACTTGTTTGTCTTTTTTTTTTTTTTTTGTATTTGAAGATTTCGTTTCTTTCCGACTGATCACAGACAATAAGAATAATAATCCATGCGCGTATTAATTTGTTAATTAAATCTGTTAATTATTGATTCATGTTAAATATGAAACCATTTTTCTTACAGTTTTATTTAATGTTTTATGGCATGACTCTGCAGATTTTTAATCATTTGATATTCTCTTTTATATTTTACAATTTACGGTATATTTTCGTCTTCCCAGTTAGTTAGAGATGTTAGGGATATTTTGGCGCACTTTCTTCCAATAACACCAAATTTGACCCAGATCTTCCTACCATTACCTACCATGTTATTACGATTTCAATATTAATATAATTACTCTGAGGTCTAGAGGAAATTAATTAAACTGCCAAAACGTTTAAGGGAAAGTTATTAACAAGCCATTTTAATGAATAGTTAATTTGTTCTGTTTTAATGTACCATATTCCCTAACCAGGCATTAATGCATCAGTTACATATCAAAAAGGTAGTGGCGTGGCCAGATATTTTCCTCAAAGGGGGCAAGGCGTGGCAAAGATATTTTGAAGGGGGCAACTTCTCAAATGAGCAGACACAAAATGGTGCACCCCAATTTTTTTACCATAGCTTCTTATGTAAAAAATAATGTTTCCGGTCTTTTTTTTAAACAAGGAGTAAATCTCCTTATTTTTAGAAGTACATTTTTCAACTTCAGCGCTAAATTGCTATGATTTTTGACGCGCGCGCGAAACGCGCAAAATGTTTAACCTTTTTTGGTTACAATTATGAAATAAAGGTAGTAATTTAGTATGAACTGATGGCACTGGAGTGAAAAAAAAAACATTTTGGGACATGCTATATGTTAAAAAGGAGTGTACTATATAATTTCAATTTGACCTATACTTTTCTTGATTTTTTCAGGGGGGCAAGAAGGGGGAAAGGCTTCTTTCAGGGGGCAATTGCCATCCCCCCCTCCCTCTTGCTCCCTTCTGGCTACGCCACTGCAAAAAAGGATATAAACGAGGTTTGGGTGGATAGTAAAAATGGCGAACTCGGTAAATCATTGCTAAAACATTCCGCCTGGTTACCGATAGATGAAAGCGAAGTTGGTTGGCCAAGTACTCTTAATGGCTAAATGGTCAAACTCGGTCAAACATCGCTAAAGCATCTTTCAAAATTTTCATCAGAGATTGCTCACAACTCAACACACTTTCAGAATGATTGTTGCGAGCTCTTCAGCCGATTTTCTATAAGCTGGCAACTCGCCCGATGCTACAGCTCACTCACAAAATGATTTTTATACATAACACCTTCAACCACTTGGCGAGTAATGAGCGAGTTATGAAATTCTGAAAGATCATCTACCAATGCCCGATCGACTTGTTAAACTCATAACTAGTTCTAAAATAATAAAGATTATCTGCTAATGCCCAGTCGGTAATTTTGCCGATTAAGCCATTTTACCACCCAGAAGAGCATCTTTAATCTTTGAAAAAATGGCTTAAGCAAGGAAAACTCTTTGTGAAATTGCTTTCATCAAAACTTTTTTGTTATTAGTTTATTGACTTACCATAATGATTTTTTGTTGTTATCTTTATTTGACATTATATATTATTCCAGGTCAGATTTTCAGTATATAAACAAACTTACTGCTAAAGATCTTTTTGAAGATATCACTTTCACTCTGCGATACATAAATGAGCTTAATTCTATTAATGTGTGACGTTCTCGTACGACTCATGAAACTAAATACTTTTGAAAATAATAAAAAATTTGAATTATATTTATTTGCGGATTTTTTTGTATATAATAACCCTGAAAAAAGGTTATGTTGCAAGTAGGTGACTTTTAAGTGTTAAAGTTAAGTCTTAAATTGTAACAATTTACTGTAAAGCATTACTCATGATCATAAAAGGGGTGCGTGGCATTAGTTAGAAGGGGGTAAGCTATCGAATCTTATTAATATTTTTTATAAACAAATTCAGTTAAAGTGTACATTTATTTGTATAAGTACGTTTCCTCTTTTCTTTTTTCCAGAGGTCAAATCATGGTGCGTCAACGTTTGTCAGGGAGTAAAAAAAGTATAACTGAGATAAACGCGTTTAAAGATCAGTAAGCCCTATATTTTCTGTTGATTTTCTTAACAATATGCAGATTTATTTCATATTTCCTTGGGTGAAATAGTGGGTTGAAACCCTATACATCCACCTTGGTTGCCTTCATATCCCCATCTAAAGTAGTACTCTTTTATCAGCAATATGACCGCAAAGGATGTAAAAGAGATTAGTTTTTGGTCAATTGTTTTTTGCGTTTCCATGCAACGGGGAAAAATCAAGGGTGTTGGCAACGAGAGGTAATTCGTATTTTAAACATTTGGTGTTGTATTAACACATTTCTAAAATAATATGGTCGGGGGTATTCCTATTTACTTCATCTTGGGTCAGACAAAGATCCCATATTCTTTTTTGATATCGTCACACTAGCTATTCTCGATATTTGACCTACACTTTGATTATTAACTTTAATTGAAGCCAGGATTTTATTTGTGCAATCTTTAACCCTTTTTTGCGCGTCACTTTGATATATGTGACCGTTCATCCCAAACCAACCGTAAATGCAGCCTCTTGTCATTTTCACTTTTTGGAAATATTTACAAAGACCATGTTACATGGAATAAAATGACACTTCAATGAACTTCACTGGATTTCCAGAGGTCAAATCATGGTGCGTCAAAGTTTGTCAGGGAGTAAAAAAAGTATAACTGAGATAAACGCGTTTAAAGATCAGTAAGCCCTAAATTTTCTATTGATTTTCTTAACAATATGCAGATATATTTCATATTTCCTATAATGTTCATGAAATGAAACTTTGCTGGTATTTTGTAATAAGCACACGTATTGTGAACTTGTCAAAAAATAAATTTTGGCAAATTACGACCTTGACATGTACTTTCACCTGCAGCGCAAATCTTATAGGCCGTCTAGCTCAGTGGTATAGTGCTCGCCTTGCACGCAAGAGGTTCTTAGTTCAAGTCCCTGTTCGGTCAGGATTTTTCCTAATAAAATAAAATCTTGGTCTGTTTGTCTATTACTACTGCTCTAGTGTACGATACGTATTTCTCCATTCCTTTATATGGTTAATCGTTGATTATAGGATAAATAAAATAAATAAATATGACATATTTATTGAGGATAGCCTCATCCGTGTCTAGCACTGCTTTCCATGAGGGTTTTCTGTCAGAAGGTCAAATTTATTAGCTCATTTGCCAGTTTTAGTGCAGGAGGAAAACCGGAGCACCCGGCGAAAAACTTGCGGAAGCAAGTTTGGACTGGCAACCAATTGCATATACATCGCCTAGATCGGGGTTCGAACTCGTGACAGACCTATGGGCTCATTGGTGCAAGGCGAGGGAAGTACCGCTGCGCCACCTGCTTCCCCTAGGATGAGAGTTGACTTTCAAAATTGGGTATTATTTGGTGGCACATGGTGCATCTCATTGTTGTGAGCCCATCCCCGAGGATATGGCATGCATGAAGCTATTTCTCACTTGGTTCCTCTGATAACAAATTAAGAACTTTAGGATTTAGTAGTATTCCTTCATATTTGCTATTCTTTGCATTCATGTAACGGGTTTGATTATTTATTACGATTTCATTATTAATATGATTACTCTGAGGTCTAGAGGAAAGCAATTAAACTGCCAAAACGTTAACATGGTTAAGGGAAGGTTATTAACGAGCCATTTTAATGAATAGGTAATTTGTTCTGTCTTAATGTACCATATTCCTTAACGAGGCATAAATGAATCAGTCACATTTCAAAAAAGGAGGTAAACGAGGCTTGGCTGAATATTAAAAATGGCAAAATCAGCTAAATCGGTCAATCATTGCTAAAACATTCCGCCTGGTTACCGATAGATGAAAGCGTAGTTGGTTGACCAAGTACTATAAATGGCTAAATGGTCAAACGCGGTCAAACATCGCTAAAGCATCTTTCAAAATGTCAGAGATTGCTCCCAACTCACCACACTTTCAGAACGAGTGTTGCGAGCTCTTCAGCCGATTTTTTAATAAGCTTACAGCTCGCCCGATGCTACAGCTCACCCAAAAATGATCTTTTACATAACACCTGCAATCGCTTGGCGAGTTATGAGCGAGCTCTAAAATTATTAAAGATCATCTACCAATGCTCGATCGACTTGTTAAACTAGTTCTAAAATTTTAAAAATTATCTGCTAATGCCCAGTCGGTGTTTAGTCGATTTTGCCGATTGAGCCATTTTTACGAATATGACTTAACCAAAGAAAAAATTTTCTGAAATTGCTTTCATCAATAAATTTTGTTATTGTTTTGTTTACTTACCATAACGATATTTTGTTGTTATCTTTATCCAGGTCAGATTATCAGTATATAAAAAGATGTACTGCTAAAGATCTTTTTGAAGATATCACTTTCACTCTGCGATACATAAATGAGCTTAATTCTATTAATGTGTGGTGTTCTCGTACAACTCATGAAACTAAAATACTTCTGAAAATAAGAACATTTTGAATAATCTTTATTTGCGGATTTTTTTTTTGTAAATAATGACCCTGAAAAAAAAGTTCATGTTGCAAGTAGGTGATTTTTTAAATTTTCAAGTTAAGTCTTAAATTGTTACAAATGTGGCAATTTACTGTAAAGCATTACTCATGATTATAAAAGGGGTGCATTAGTTAGAAGGGGATAAACTATGGAATCTGATAAATATTTTTATAAACAAATTCAGTTAAAAAGTGTATATTTATTTTTTATAAGTTCGTTTCCTTTTTTATTTTTTTAGAATGTTGATATCTCATTAAAACAGCTCGTTTGTAATCCTAATTGAATTTTCTACGGCATATGTAAATAATACGGGCCAAATTGTGTTCGCTTGGGAAATTACAAGATCAGATGTATCAAAACGCCCATAAGCAAATTCTTCTTTTTATGTGGGCTTGTCTGAATTATTGTTATGTCAGTCAGTTTAAGAGTTATGTAGTTGAATGGGTATATTTTATTCATATATTATGCTAATTGCGAATGTGTGGAATAAGAAAGAAACATGTCCGATAGAATGCATATGCTAGAAGTTTCTTGCATCTTTAATGAGGATAGTATAAGGTAAGTAACTGGTCTCTAAAAATATAAGTGTTTTATATACTGTTATTTTTTATTACACTTTAGTGTAAAGTGACAAATTTAGATTTATAAATGCCGACACTAGACTCTCCAGTGTGTTAATCGATAGTATTGTTTTATAAAGATCCAATTATACTTCAGCATTACTAGGTCAAATGCTAAGCTTGTCCTCATGCGGGACGTGTTTTTTCTATTAAATACGACTTCCTAAAGGGGAAATAACCGGACTTACCTTAATTTATTTAGTTCGATACTGAATAAATCATTACTTGGAAAAGTGCAAGGCATAGGCATGCGTCCACATGAATTAAACATGTAAAACTTATTCACCTTTTGTACATGTATATACGGATAGCTATTACTCTCACAGTTATTATTAATCAGAATATATTTGGTGAATATGGCTATATCTGATAGCAGTAAAAATATAAAATAATCAAATTAAATAATCAGTATCTGATACAAGAATAGAGCAGTACCATGACACCTTACAGCATCTGTTAACAAAGGTCAAATTCTAATTCTGGGTCGAATATGGGTCGAAGACATTCTGTCGCAAAATGAATATATTTAATGAAATATCTGCTTACCCATAGTGCATATAATAACTAAAACAAGTATGCATGCGTTTTAATATTGAAAGAAGAAACTAAAAGTAGAGACTGACAACGTCAGGACATTGCACAGGTGTTGGCCTACATAGACTCTTGATCATTTGAAAAATTAGTATTAGTAGGCTGAAGTCAACCAAAAATAACCTTGTTTATGAATGATTATAGCACAGGTAACACTTACAAATTGTAAAAATTGAAATAAAAATTTGCATTTTGTCTGAAAATTCGAGATATTGTGGAAAATGATGTCAAATAGGTTGAAAATCCAATATGGTGCCTATGAAATGCATTGTTTTCTTTAAATGTGGTAAAATAGAATTTTAGGAATCGAAGCCAATGAACTTTTCTGTCTTAAACGGAGCATAGACATATAACTGACACATATATTATGGAAATTGAAACAAAAATTTGTTTTTGTGTCAAATAATGCATTTAAGACAAAATTCCAACATGGCCGCAACTGAATAAATGATCGGGCTCTAACCCTGTGATTGATGATGTGGTGATATAAGATGGCAAACTTGTCAATCCAACTTGACATGACAGGTTGTCATGTGAGTGGTCGTATCAGCAATGGCTGCCATGTGCAATATTTATTTAAATCTATGGAAATACGGCATTCTTGCACTCACAAGACGAGATTAACTTTGCTTTATGTATTATATATTGGTCAACATTTGGCAGACATTTTTCAATACATTTCCTAGGGCATTGTACATTCAGCCTTAGGTCAATCCAATCATTCATATATATATTTCCAACGTAATTGCTTATAATAGATGCTGACATAATTGTTTTTAGATTTTTTGTCTGTTAAACCAATGAATGGAGTAGTATATATTATGGTTGAATTTCTGTCACTACATTACCTTACGTAATACCGTAGTTAAAAATATCAATCGGTCATCTTTAGGCACACTTAACTTCGAGCAAATCTATGTCAGATAATTTTGGTTCATTGAGGGGTGTCAAAACATTGCAAATATTTTATTTTTCTATTATAAAGAGTGTATAGAAGTAGTTTTTATTTGAAAATGTACAAGATGTTTTTAAATCTTATATTTTCATCTTCAAGAAACCGGAAAGAGTTCGAAAAGTGTCATATTTTATGTTATGTGTATTGTTAAATCTAAAATAAATACTGTAAATGAAGAAATGTGCTATTACTTTGAGTCATTCCATGATTACTTTGTTGTCTGGTGTAACCTTACTTATGATGTCTTCTCATAAAAACATAGACATAAAACTATAACAATAATGATATTACGATCAGATTATAGTGTGATATTAACTTCAATTGTAACGATTCAAATTAGAAGCTTGAACTCGTCCATTAAAAAGTAGATGAATACCATATGTTGCTTAGGTTCTGAGAACTCTTAAACTCATGTTTAAGTTGTAAAATGTATGCATAACATTGTCACATAAAAGAAACTCATTGGCTTATGCAAAATCAACAGAAAAGTTCCAAATTAAGCCATAAGTAAAATAATTTTGTTCAATGGTGATTGTTGAATCGGTTTTGTAATAAATTTGAAATAAGTATTTCTCTATTAATTTACACTGATTCGTTGCATGTGTCCCAAGAATCATTTGGCATTCTTTCTTTTGATAAGCAATTATCATAATCACATTTTAGGTTCTACATCATATTATGGTATATCAGTCATGTGATCTCCACAGTTGCAAAAGGTTACGATTATTACATCATAATCTCCTAAACTTAAAGCTATTCACATAATGATAAAACACTTTCATTAAGCATATATTACGGCACCTTTATTAAGAAAAAGACTTCCAATTTATCAGAAACATGTGAATGGTAAATGAATTAATAGTGTCTAATAATAAGCTCATTTCGTTTGGTAAAGCACCTTCGGTTCAGTTTTATGAAATGGTTAACTCATTTCCTGCAGTCAATCACGTATTCTCATTGATAAGCCGCTTTGGAGAATATGTACCTGTAATTTGTTTTAAATCCAGTTCATCTTTACCATGGATATCCCATTAAGATGTCATTTGTTATTATCTACATTAGGACTTATAACATATATTGTACTAGTATATTCTAACAGTATGCATTACTTAATCAGGCTGTCGTTTGTAGTTGTTCACTTTCAAGATTAAATAAAGTGTGTTTTCTACTGCAATTGAGATAATAAAAAATGGTCTCTTAATGGGCAACTAAGGTACATTTGCAAGTCAATATAACTCAAAATATTTTTGTTAACAAAATATGTTGTAGATTTTGTTGATTCAATGGTGCATCATACTAATTTCTCTCAAGGATTCAAAATGAGTTTCAGGATATATTTGCCTAGAAATAATCTTCAGTGGCTTGTACATGTATTACCCGATCATTAGGTTCCCACGACAATTACGATTCTGTAATAATCCACCACATTTGGTTTTCTTGACGTTCATATAATGAGTTGACCACATTAGATGTGTGGCATTGTTCCTTTATTATTAATACTGATACGTCTAGGGGAAAGTAATTAACCAGCCATTCTAATAAACAGCTAATTCTTCGTGGTTTAATGTAACATTCCCCTTTCAGGGCTAGGGACAGTTAGCCTAATGATAACCAACATAAGGAATAGATCATTTCTTCGATATGCTTTTTATATGCACTTTATTTTTCTGATGGAAAACAGCATTGAAAGCTAAACTTTATTGTTAACGCAAAAACGATTTTTTGACGGATGGTTCAGTTTTCATGAGAATATGGTCATTACTAATTTTTATTTCTCACAAATTGCACTAATAGTTACTTCCTATGAAACACGTTTCTCTGTTGTCGTTGCTTATCCTAATGTTAATGGATTTTGATTATTATTACGGGTCAAATTTTCAGCAAAAATAAAACTGCTACAACAAGCTATTCTTCAATCTCTGATGTACAGCTCTTGGAAATAAATGCTTGAAATGCATTTAAGACTGATTTCTGATTTTTTTATACGAATGTTCTTAAAGAAGCGCAAACATTTTGAATTTATGTTTGATAGTCAGACGGTCTTCCTTGTAATTATATATATGTAACCAGCAAGGTAATTTTCAAGTGAGTTAAACTTCTAAAACATTAGTTTATACGTAAAGTACAGATTACATAGGAAATTAATACAGATTATAAACGGAACGAATTGATTCACCAAGAAAATTGACCCAAACTACTTAACCTTCTGTTTTCGTTTTAGCGCAGAATCGGTAAACTATAATGTGTGATGGTCTTGCGCGCACACACTTGTCAGGCGCTTCATTTTATGCACTGTGGTGAATCTATACAGTTGGAATATATTTCTATCGCGAGGTTGCTATTTTCAAACGCAGATGTATGCTTTTCAGTAATCGAGAAAATCGACTGAATATTTGACATCGGAATTACACGTGCATGTTGAAAGGTTAGCAGACGAGAATCGACGACTTGATAATTTTCTGACGTTACCTAAATATATTCATAGTGCTGGTTTGGTTTGTTGTCGAAGGTAAACTGGATGACACAAGGTTGAATGGAATATATTACCTATCATTTTATCTGGAGGGTAGATTAAGGTAAGTTTCTGGTCTTGAGTCTTGGTTTACACAAACACAGTGAAATATAATGCAGCTTACAGCTCAGGTTAATACAACGCTTCCAAGCCCAAGGATAATCATAACAAGATCATCATTTTACTTACTACCACTATTCGTTTAGATTATTAACTTTGTAAAACAAATAAGAAAAATGCAAATACTATTTTTTGTGTATTATGTAAAGAACGTTTAGCTGTATCTGTGAGACATCGCCAAACTAAGTAAGTTTTATTGAATATAGGCCTTTGTTTTAAATAATGTAAAACAAAACAAAAGAAATAAATGAAATATTTTTTAATACGGCTTTGATATGTAGCTGGCATCGAGTTGCTTTACCAAAGGTTTATGTTTAATATCAAACACACAGACAAGTGATTTTAATGATTGTTAATTTTGTTTGCGTTAAAATGTCCGTGTTGTATTTTCGTTGCACAAAAAATTGATAGGCTTATAAGATGAGACATATGAAGCCATTAACCAGCTAAAATCGATGTTCACCTTTTGGCGAAAGCCTGTATCCGTTAACAGTAACGTCAGCGTAATTAAATCAATAAACGTGGATCTAGTTCAGAAATAGGACGGTGAGCTGAACAAAATTAATGCACACACTGTAATGTGGGTACGGTGCCTATAATAACAAACTGTAGGGGAGACCGGGGACAATTGTAACAGTTTTTGGAAATTCAGGTGTAACTCTTTTTTGAAAGTTAGAACAATACCAAAATAAATTTATTTGGAAAGAGTCATATGTCTTCTCTTAGTTCCACAAGATTTGAAATTGGTCAAGTATGTGGTTTTTGTAGCAATAATGAATTTAGAATGAGTATCCAGATGTTACAATTGTCCCATAGGTGCAGGTCAGTTGTAACACCGTAATAACTAATGGTATAGTAGGGAACATGGAAATCGGGGACGATTGTAACAGTGTTTTCGGAAATCAAGTATAACTCGGTTTGTGTGGATAGGGGAATACTATAATCATTTCAACCTTTTCTACATCTTTATTTTTCATCAAGTGTGAATAAGTCAAGCAAGTAATCTTAGAGATATGCCTGTTACAATTGACCCCGACCAAAGCGGCCAACTTTGAAGTACATTGGGCATAAAAGTAGACTTGTAATGTGTTTAGGGTTTTGTTTGTCTGAATGACCTTAGGTTGGTCTTTCAATTCTGAGAGCAACTAGCTTGAGCATGATTATTAACCTCTCTTTTATCTCTTTTAATACCAAAATTGTCATAGCTTATCAAAAAATCGTTTTTTGAGCTATCCCAAAAATTCCGTCCATCGAATTCAGTAGTGATCAGGGTGAAATAGACACATATATTGTGCTGAAAATAATCATCTTAACC
>JXSR01S025379.1:7843-18368 GCA_000969725.1 Ophiothrix spiculata
AATATCTAATTGAATTAATTAACGTAATTTTTGAACATCACATGTTTACTTACTTTCGAGAAGGGCCTGTTCTTCTTTGCTCACGATGCTAGTCAATTCTGCATTTAACTTTTTGCATGCGTCCTTTGCCTCATTGTAAGTTTTAGATTCTTTGACGAAAAAGTAAACATTGCCACTTGCATTGTAACAACTTGAAGAAGATTTGTAAAATATTGTTTTTCTTTAAAATCTTCCTTAAAGTACTAATATTTGCGACATTAAACGCAGAACCCAACACAACCACTTGTATATATTAAGTTGTAATCACGGAAAGCTGCGAAAATCACTAAATAGTTTCAAATGAGCAACTATCACCAACAGCAATCCTGAGCAACGGACCGTCAGGGATACAATTATGACGTGTGTTTTCCTATACCACAGATCGTTGTTTTTCAACTATTTGCTAGTAACAGAATTTTCCCTATTTTTGGCTAATCTATTATGAGGGTTAAATGTAGATAATTAAAAATAATATATATTTGAACACCAAACAGCTACAAAAGATATCTTAAGCTAAAATCCTTAAAAAAAATATCGCAAGACATGGTAAAATTTAACACTCAACGGATGAAAACAAAATCAATTGCATCGTGTCTCAAAAGGGTAGCGTTTTCAAGTTATATGCAAATTAAAGGAAACATGAGGACAAAACATACAACGTCATATCGCGCTTAAACGGACAGTGACTAAAAATCTTCCTTTAAAAGTAAAGATCCCTTTTAGTTCCATAAAATAAATAAAAGAATATATTAATAATTCGGCAATCATAGCAATTGTCAAGCGTCCAATGAAACAGATTTATAAAGGAAACACTTACTTCGAATTTTATCCTGACTATTGCAACACTGATGATCCATTAGCGGGATACCAGGACACGGTACATCAGGAAATGCAGAATTGAAGCAGATCCTGGACCTTTGACGTTTGCCAATTTCACACTCCCCGAGAGTTTTGAAATCCCATTCACTCCATGTATTCCAGTCACCCCAATATGCTGCAATATACAGTGATAAATATAAAATATTATAGCATAACGCAACTGAGGCAAGGTACCGAATGATCTATTTACTAACACATGTGCGTGAATGAGGTTTGTATAACTCATACAAAGATTCTTGTCATTTGATTGTTTAATGTGGCATTCATCATTTTTTACTTATCGGAAAAATGCATTTTTTATTTTCTTTTTCACTCGACCGGTGTGAAAGGAATCTTAGTCCCCCTGAAATGGTAGTCCGCCTTCCATAGACCATAACGGAGTAAAGCGTGAAACTAATGTTGCGTGAGACTTGTTAGCCTATACTTTACTGTACAAGCCGGACAATAAGAATAGGGGACTTACATTCCTGCTACACCGGTGCAAATGGAAAATAAAAAGGCACTCAATGCATAGTTGACTGTATTAAATAGACCTTTTAAGATATAGGCCTTAGAAGTGAAAGGCATCAAATGACAAGAATCTTTATATAAGGTATATAAAACAAATAATGAATGTTTGAATTCATGGAATGGAAGAAATATTCTCGTTCGATGAAAAATGAAATGTTCCATTTGACTCGGCTTCGCCTCGTTGAATTGAAAATTTCAATTTTCATCTCATGAAAATATTGTTATCATTGCACTTATAACATTCATTATTTGTATAGTAAAGATTATTGTATAAAGACTCTATTCAATATGTACGCCAAAAATTGTGATATTCTGATAGGTGTGAGTAGGTAAAAACTTGTAGTAAACATGGCTTTCAGCCGAGCGATACGTTTTTAGGGACTGTAATAATCTGGTGTAGCTGTGATGTATTAAAGTGGCTGAGTAACAATGGTCGTTTATGTCGAGCATCTTAATCACTAACGGTGAACGGTAAGAAATTTGAACTAAAGCTTAAAGTTGAAGAACGTCTGGTAAATACGTTTACGGACACTGATATTAAATTATAAAAAACAAAATTGACAGTCCAACACCTAATTCCAGAATTAATTTAACAACTTTTAAGGACCTGCATATCTTGTAAAAGTGAAATTTTGTCAAAAAGTAATAAATGAACCCATCAAACACCGGTAAACAAGAGCAGACATGAATCACTACAGTCTTTCATTATTTAGAGAGAGCTGCTGTCATTGCTTTTTTTTCGATGACAATGCCAACTTGGAAATGCTTTGTTGCCCGAGTGTAATTATGGAGGACAAATAGTTTTAGATCATTAGATACAATACAGCTACAGTAGGGTGATCAAGTGACATAATGCATTCCCTCTTTCTATACTGGGTACCGTTACCACAAGTTGTGGAACAGTCGTTCCAATTACCCCAAGCATTCCAGGTAGCTGTAATTTAGGAAAGACGCGAAGTGATAGAACACTGTAGTTGTAAACAAGCTGATTTTACATTTTATATTATCAGTCTAGTCCTTTTTGAAGAACCCAAGTAAAAACTTGCCAATCGTACGATGTACTCTATCCAGATGAATATGCAATATTATCTATGCCTGGGTTTACTCGGCTTAGATATACTCATTGTGACTTTAGATTCTTCTCAAATTTCTCCTTCTGCTACTGTTCTTAGTAAGACTTCTTTAAATATCACCTCTAAATCTAAACTACACAAGCCTTAACGTTAGCACACAGATGCTTCTTGACCTGAAGTAGGGCCTTTTAGTAGTTTTGATCCAGGGGCCCCGGGGCCTTTGGGTGGCAGGGACCAAAATGTTTATACATAAAATCACCTCTAACTATTAAACTACAAAAGGCACAATAACGAAGTTGGTACACAGATGCCCATTGACCTGCGGTAGGACCCTTTAGTAGTCTTGAGTCCGGGGGCCCAGGGCCTTGGACCCCAGGGGCCAAAATGTATATGCATAAAGTTCTTAAATTACAAAAAGCCACAAGGACCAATTTTTGATATACAGATGCCTCGTGACCTGATGTAGGGCCTTTTGGTAGTCATTGGTCCAAGGGACCTATCCAATTTTAAAAGTTTGAAAAATTGCGAAAAAGTTGGAACTTGGCATGGCTGAAAATGTCTTAGTTAATGTGTCATTAACACTATAAAGCTAGCAAATTAGGTCACAAAACTAGTCAAAAAAATATAATTTTAGTTCAAAAATACCTTTCATTTTATTGAAACTAATTATTTTGATAACAATACAGGTATTTTAAACAACTCACTCAACTTTTAGTCAATCTAAAAATATCCCTGTTCAGTGAAGTGTTCTCAAGATGTCTCTATGCATGCTTAGTGATCGATTTACTGAACGAGACAATCAGATGCGCAGAAAATCATCGTGAATGTTCGGCAAAATTCGGAAATGGTCCTCAACTAGTAAATATTGCTAGGATTGTGAACAGGTACTATTGATTTGGCTGCCTAAATGTCGCTATGTGGTGTCAGGTTAAAGCTGAGATTCAAATTTGACCATCCATTTTCAAAGCGTTTCCGCATGCATTCCGCATGCATGCGGTGCGTTTTAAATCGATGTAATGGTGCCCATTGCAAATGTTGACTACGGATACGGAAAAAATCGGGCCACTGATTACTTGATCAGGGAAGAAACGTTTACCAACGACTATTAAGAAATAGTGATCAAATGAGTTATGAATTATACGGGAATAAAGTGTGAGGGAAGAGCGCACATCACTAAATAACTTCCCCATTGAAACCAATGCATAAGAGCCTATTTTGTTCGAGCTTTTTCATACATGCGTGACAATATTTTGAAGTTTATATTTGATATCAAATTGTAGCACTCACTTTTATCCTTTAAATAACCTTCAATTTATACAACATTTTCCGATAACAATTCTCGCTTCTGGATCGTAAACAGCGCCCTAGCTTTTTCTACCCAGTGAAAACGACCCCGTACCACTTTCGACATGCAGCGGAGTTTACGCTGCTAAATTCAAAATAAATATGCAGTAAATATGAATGCCAGTTGTTTTGGATGCAATAAGTAATCACAAGATTCTAGTCATTTATATTCATAAACACAAAATCATTTCAATTTTAGCCAGTTATACTATCATTACATGCCGTTATGCTTTTCGTCGAAGACAATAGCCTATCCTATACTTTGATTGACAGGCCTCTTTTGTGTGGTAAAATTAATTCGATACTTCTAGTGTCATTTACGATTTAGTTAACAAAATCCTTTGTCCTTTAATGAGATAACGGACAGAACATTTGAACTAGCTAAATGTCAGATACTATGTGTGAAAGTTTTTTTTTTTTAATGGATACTGTTTTGAAGACCAAAATGATATTACGTTGAATATAGATATAAATAAAATATAGAGGACACACTTACGGCATTGTCCAGCATTACAGTTTCGATACTCCTCTGGCTGTGTTCCATTGCATTGTGCATTTAGGTGATCATACCTATTACATTCCTTCTTTCTATACTGAGTACCATTACCGCAAGTTGTTGAACAGTCGTCCCAATTACTCCATGCATCCCAAGTAGCTGTAATAAAAAATAGAACAATCGGCATTTCGAAACAATTCGTCATAATTACGTAACGCCTTGGCCGATTTTAATGACCTTGGTATCGTTGGATAGTTGATGATCGTACCTTTATTAATAGCAAAGCCGTTCAAAGGTGTTTCCGTTCAAAAATATTGAAGGGGTTGCAACAGCCCCCACCTCCTCCGGAGTACATGTTACAAAAATAGCTGATCAGGAGAACAAAGGATAAACTAAAAAGAACCGGGGCCGGCTACCGTATTTCTTTAATAACCATTTACAAACATTCTACAAACATACACCTGAGCATGGAATATAGTTTACTTATTCAGAACATAGACACACGTTTTGTTTGTTGTTCAGTAATCTTTCAGACATTAATCATACAAAAATAATTTTGGAAATCGGATCTTATCTATATATTACAAGGCGCTTGTTTGAACAAACATGATTCGTCCCTCCCTAATATATGTGACCCATCATATTGAAATGTACCTTAAGGGTCCCAAAATAAAAACTAGTTTTTTGGTCTCATCTGAAAGAATACATTGTTAGCTTTATAATAACACCTTGCTTTTGGTTATTGGATGTTCGATTGCAAAGGTTGCATCCAAATTGGTAAAAGGTGTCCGACTGATTCAGAAAAATATAGTTCTGAGAAAATTAAGTTTACAGTTTCTGTACTGGTAAAACTTGAAAAGAGAATGGATTTTTATCTCGGTTTTAAAAACATTTGACTTATGTTTTGGATGTTGGAACCTGATTAATATGATAGAATACACTTCAAAGGTAACGATTCTGATGAAATTCGATTGGACGTGATTTTTAACTATGCCCAGCTTCAATGGCCTGTATCTCGTGATTTACTATTACGACCTTAAGGTACCTTGCGATATGATGGGTCACATATACATTACTTACGACATTTTCCAGGATTGCAATCTCGATATTCTTTCGGCTGTGCTCCATTGCATTTTGAAGTTGAGTGAGTATACTTTTTGCATTTCTTCTTTCTATACTGAGTACCGTTATCGCAAGTTGTTGAACAGTCTCTCCAATGTCCCCACATACCCCAGATAGCTGAAGTGTATGAAACAATCAGTAGAATATTCACAAAAATCTAAATTGATTTTATAAAAATAAAACAATGAAAAATAATTACGATAAACAATTGTCTAACTTTCACCTGACAAACGTAGACAACTGTCAACCCAAATAGACTTTTTTATTTTTTTTTTCTTGATGACATTAGTTGCAAAGACCATGGTTTGGGGACTAAAACGACACCTTAATGAACTTCACACGATTTTCAGAAGTAATGGTCCCTTGAAGGCTGTCAGTGAGTAAAAAACAGTTAAGGGTACAAGGAATCTATCTGCTCAGGAAAATGTTAATCCTAACTATTTTTCAATCATGAAAAGATAAATAGTTTCCAATGCCTTTGCGGGGACTCGATTATGGCAGGGGTTAGTCTAGTCATGCATTACGAAGCGAGGGGTCTACCGCTGAGCTATCAATGCAGCGTTGAGATCGTGAACTAAAATCTAAAACATAAACATTATAATGCTGGATTTTTTCTTTCGTTTACATAAAAATTGCCTCATTGGAATGCTCAATTTATAAGTAAGTTATGTGAATGCGTATATCAGACAAAATGTAGATAATACTTAAAACAGGCAATTCAAAGCTCAAACCGGGCAAACTCAGAGTCGTAATTCACGTCCGGATTTTCGGGCAAAACAATGCGGGTTTCTTAACATTATCATTCAAAATCAACGCAGCATATTTACAAAATATTGTTTGTAATTTAATAAGAAGTATCAAGTCTACAATCTGTCAAAATTTGAAACCAATCGAATTGTTCGAACATCATGAAATTATGAGGCAAAAAAAAAAGGGTCAACTTTTTCGAAGTAGTCTTTAGGCGTCATTTTGACCTTAATAATGGACGTGAAATCACTAGTAAAGTTAAATGTATAAACTAGAGACTCTATTTATGTACGCCAAAAATTGCGATATATTCTGATAGGTGTAAGTATGACATTCAGCCGAGCGAGACATTTTTAGGGACTGTAGCCTTAAAACTAAGATAAACTCGTTTTGCTGGCAGTTTGTAGTTTATGAATCTGTCAAAAACCAATTTCGGCAAATTAGTTATGGTAAATAACCTTAACATTTTCTCGGAAATAGAGGCGTTTTTTGTCTTTTTCATTTTTAAAATGCCGTTATGCTTGAAGAAGAATTTCGTCACCAAATCATTTAACCATGGATATGTCCTCCTAAAAACTTTAGTTTATCACAGAAAAAAGGGTTTTTCACCTAAAACTTATTTATCGATAAACTGTGTTATTATTGATAAATTGTGTTCCCCCGATAAACTATGTTTAAAAAAAATGTGTTTATCAATAAATTAATCAAAAAACAGGGTTTATCGACACTATTCATCGGAAAAAGCAATGTTTGCAGAAAAACTAAGTTCATCGAAAACTAATCATCTGAAAAAAAGGGTCGGTCGGTGGACGGCAACCAAACAATTTTGTTTTTGCCTATGTTATGCAAATTTTATTTTCACAGAGGGTAACCACCCCTAAAAGACATATTGACTAAGTGTCGATAGACGCTTTTAAACACGTTTATTAATAATGTTATGTCGTTAAGATTACTATTCTTGCTCTTGGTTTGTAATATCCATTGCACGTTCACTCTTATTTTGTTGAACTCATTACCCCCCCTCATTTTTCATCAAATAAACCGTTGAGTTTTATATTTGATATTTGATACGTTGTACATTTTGATAAATGAGCGTAATAAATTATTACTCTGTTAATATTTTAACAAAACGGATGAAGGATACGGATCGTGATACGGATGGTTGAAAAGTAAAATGAAGTCGTATACTTTATGCAATCAATCATTCCCACCGATATGTCATGTTAATGGTATTAATCATAATGAGCATAAATGTAATGTCGGCTAATTGCTTTGTTCCTGTCTTCAATTACCCAACGTTTTATCAAATTCACCGTAATGATAAGAAATTAAAAGGGTGAAATTATGTGTCCTTTTTTTCAACCATTTGCCTGGTACTACAAGCAAAATAGGTTTGAAAGGTCAAAATACTTTGAGCATAAGTGAAAACACCAGAGTACAAATTTATGAAGTATTTGTATAAATTTACATATGCAAAAGTTACCAATATTAATTAAACCTTGATAAGTATTGGGCAAATAGTAAAAGCAAAATAGCATATTCTTTTTAGCAAGAAACCACAATGCAAGTTACAATTGAGAAATGATATCTGGAACTATAGCAATCATATAGAAATTATAAATGAGGTCAAAAGCATATTTCAAATTTAATATGACCTCAAAAGCATAGATGTTTTTGATCATCTTTTGCTATCACCTTAATAAAGTTCCGTGTTTCTGACTTGTTGGTGCTCGGCTCATAAGTGCGGCTCGGTTATTTTTGCATTGTGCAACTTATTTTTTGTTTCTTGTAAATGTTGAATGGATGACATTTCTAAAAATGTATTCAATCCAGCCTTTTGGCTGCTATTTGCATGTTGTGTTAATAAACCATGAATATAAATATAAACACATATTTTCATGGAAATCGACCAAAACCAGCCTTTTAAATATCTAATATCATTAGATAATCAAAAGAAGAAAACATTTAGGATTGATACAAGGTTATATTTTTCAAGCCCATTGTATATGTTATACTCTCATTAACTTGGCCGAAAAAATACATGCTTTTGAATTGGCAGTATGATTCCGTTTAAAAGCAATTGTATCGTTTCACTTCTAAATCCAACTACACTGTTAGAACGTTGGGCAAATAATTTACCCAACGTTGGTTCAACTATGAACAACCCGGTAAATAATTACCAACGTTGCGTACAATGTTGGCTAATTACCTAACTGTTGGGTAATAAAAGTTTTAGCTAATTACCCAAATATAGGGTAAAATTTCACCAACAGTTGGTTAATATTATTTACCCAACAATTGGGTTGTTCATAGTTTAACCAACGCTAAAAAATTGCCCAACAGTATAACAGTGTAGCATACAAAATGAAGCCTGGATCTGTTCAAAGTTCTGGTTGATGCAGGTTATAACTGCACAGATCCCGAAATATATAATACGTTTCCTGGGTGTAAGCTTGATTGACCAAGGTGTCCCAGCTGCTTTCATATTCATGATGGTCAAGATTTGACGATATGCGATTTTCAATTAAAATCTTAAAATATTTCCGCTTTTCTGATAATCTTTTTAAATTTTCAGGATTTCATATTTTAACTTTATATATTGAAAATATTGAAATATATACTGGACTGAAAAAATGTTTCATTCAACTGTGGTGTAGGAATACATTGACCACCTCACAATTTTGAATTAGTGGCCATGAACAGATTTTAGGTACATTTTCAGACCAGTACTACGGGGCGTCATAATTACGTATCACCTTGGGGTATTCGTATCATTTTGGTATCAATAGAAAGAAGAAACCCTTTTCTGTATAAAATGGTATAAAAACAATAACGTTTGGCGGGTCAATGTTAAGGTCACCTTTAGGTGAACGATGGTTAATGACGTAGCAAATGTTGAGTGGAACAAGTCTTTGTTGCTCAATTATTTTCAATGTATTTTCTATGATAGCGGAGGCTCATTAATGCAAATTCTAAAAAAATATTATTTAATAACTGGTGAGTAACTGGATCGTCAAACATCCGGTTTTATTAAAAACGATTTGAAATTATATTAATAGATACACCACATTAATTAAGTAACAGGCAATTATTGCATCAAACGTGCCGTAACAAAACCTTGGTGATGGAAATTATATTTCATGATAATATAAGTATTGTTCGTGGAAAGAAATGAAAACAAGAAAACCAAAACTCCACGAGCAGTTTTCATTTTGCGTTTGTGTTTGTTTCCTGGCAAGAAATGTGTGTTTTACAATCACATCAAAATTAGATACAACAATATATAAAATAGCTTAAGTCCCAAAATATTCAGCAGGAAGGACTTACTTATTGACAGGAATATCTTGTATGTGGAAGGAAAAACTTGAATATATGTCATAGTTGTCTTTATTGCATGTGTAACGACCTTTATGAATAGAAGTCTATTATATTGCGTTATATTATGGTGTACAGTGGTGTAAGTTCGTTGATTGTAATAAACGACCACCATTAGAAATATACTAAGGAATTCTTCTTGATCAAAAAATGTGTCCTCACTTTAATTCAGACCGAAAAATGCCTTGTATATTGATATTAACTTCAATTGGAAACTTTTGAAAATTAAATGAAGAGTTTTTCCTTCTTTTCAACTGTTTGGTAAATATATATGGTAGCATTTCATGAGGTGGGTCAAAAATGTGTTACATGGTCAAAATGGTTAAAAAAAACACAATTGGAAAAAGTATACTTTAGGTCCCAGATACTGGTATATACCAGTATTGGTCAATTCTGGGACGTTCCAGTATTGAACAATTCTGGGACGTTCCAGTATTGAACAATTCTGGGAGTATTTTTGTTCCAGTATTGTTGACATTTTTTTACAAAACTGGTACACACATTTCATTCCAGTATTGGTCAATGCTTATGATGTTCCAGTATTGTTTAATGCTAAAAATTGTCTAATTCAGGTAACATTCACCAATTTTGCTCCATTTTTCAAATACTTATTGTTTTTTTGATTTTTACCAACTAATCAGGGTCAGATCAAGAGATAAGAAGGATTTAAACTCTTGGGTGAGTCTTACTTTCTATGCATTGTTGCAGGTTTGTGCCCCCTTCAGGTTGGAGGTAGTGGCCTAGTACTAGTAGTCATCATAAGACATAAGACATAACTTTATTTCCGAAATGATAAGTACATATGTATATAGTAATCAAATTATATGGTACAATATACTGACAAAAAACATGTGGAGGAGAACTGGATAATAAGCCGAGGGCCTGTGTGTTTCCAGACTCCTTGAAAATAAAACAACAAATAAATAAATAAATCAGATAA
>JXSR01S025380.1:7490-22482 GCA_000969725.1 Ophiothrix spiculata
TACCCGTATCAGAATAAGGATGTGGAGGGGTATCTGAATTCTGATACTCCTATCGTGGCGCAGGAAACAAAGCGATAGCGCAAGCTGGCAAGTACATGTACAACATCTTTCTTGCATTTATGATAAATGTATCTGTGGAAATGTCATTTTTATCTGTGCAATTCCAGCGGAACAGCTTCGAAACATGTCCTGATAGCTTCATATCACAGAAGGCAAAATAGGAAAAAGTATACTTTAGGTCCCAGATACTGGCATATACCAGTATTGGTCAATTCTGGGACGTTCCAGTATTGAACAATTCTGGTAGTGTTTTTGTTCCAGTATTGTTGAAACATTTTTACAATACTGGTACACACATTTCATTCCAGTATTGGTCAATGCTTATGTTGTTCCAGTATTGTTAAAATGCTAAAATTGTCTTATTCAAGTAACAATCACCATTTTTTCACCATTTATCAATTGCTTATTGTTTTCTTGACTCTTACCAACTAATCAGGGTCAGATCAAGAGATAAGAGGATTTGTAATTTAAACTCCTAGGTGAGTCTTATTTTCTATGCATCATTGCAGGTTTGTGCCTTCTTCAGGTTGGAGATAGTGACCTAGAAGTCATCAATTAAAGGGTACCTCATAAAACGTGGGATCATTCAAGATACAACTGAGGTAAAACAAGAACATTCCGCACACAAGATGTAATAAAAGTAGGGTTGCTGAGGTGAAAAAAAAGGATTGATTGAGGAAACTGCAGGTTACAATCGAGGGCCTTTAATCAGGTTTACCCTGCTGGTTGATCATAAAAGTTCCCCATTGTCAGACTCTACACAGGCTTTGCCATAAAATAATACTTGCCCTGAAAGTGGGCAGAATGTTCAATACTGGATATAAACCAGTATGTTCGAACAACAATACTGGAATATTGACCAAAACTAGTCAAAATTGTCAATAAACAGTAATTTTGACCAACAATACTGGAATATTGAAATGAATTGAACAATACTGGTATAAACCAGTATTTTTGACCAACAATACTGGAACACTAAAACTTAACTAGAACTAGACAATACTGGACAATTTTGGATATCCAGTATTGTCCAAATTTTGTGTACCAGTATCTGGGACCTAAAGTATACTTTTTCCCCTTATTGACTTTTATACATACCGATATGGTGCACGGCGAAGCTGAAAATTCATTTCAGCTGATATCCCGTTTCAGCTGTTTTTAATCCAAATTCGGATACGGGTATCTGAATGGTGATACGGAGTATCCGAATTCGGATACGTATCCGAATTGTGAGTTCCGCCGAACTGATATGCTACTAATTACTTTTTTTGTTTTAGTAATAGAGTTTAGATTGTTTGTTAGGTTTGTGTGTGTCGTTGTTGTTGTTTTACTTTCGCAAATTGTATCTGAATAGCATGAATATCTTGAGAAATTTTCTTTTTTTAATCTTGAATATCTGTTAACGGGAGTTAAATAAGAAAACGTGCCTTCAAGATTCAGAACAGTAACATCCTACTCATGTTTACTTATGAATCAAGCGAACATGAAAAGATCCTGGATGCTGTGCCATTGATATTTATGCATTTCTGAAATCGGTAAATGTAGGTTGCTATTGGCCAATGCCCCGTCTTGTAAGTTGATATTGATAAAACACATTACCACTTTAATAACATTTCAGTAAGTTAAATTAAAAAAACATGCGGTTATTGTGATAACGTTTTACGACTAATAAAACATTATTTGTTTTGACAGCCATTAAATTATTAACCTTTTATTTCTCTTTTGTTATTTTTGTGTGAAATTATACTTTTGCTAAAAATATAACGGCGCTTTTGTATCACCTAGTTTTTTATCAAACTAATTTAATAACTTGTATCTAGATTATTGATTAGAAAAATTATAACGAAAAAGAAGTTACCAATTGAAGACAACTTTAATGTCTTACCAGGGATAGGACAAAAAGAAGAGAGGGGGGGGGGGGGGGGGGGTACGCAAACCGTATGCCCTTTCTGACCATCTAAGACACACGAAAGCCCAACCTTAGCCATCAATAATGTCTTTCGGGCATAATCTAGTATCATTAAGTCCATTTTGAAATATGTCTGAATATTTACTACCTGAAAACTGCAAAATTTACTATTTAGCTTCTTTATAAGTAGAATGAATCATAAAATTCTAGCATTTATTTTGTTGAGAAATGGCATAGAAATTACGAATGATTGGTAAAATATATAATAGAATCTCAGGTTGCCCTTGTTCACAAATGTCGCTTAGATGTCGTCATAATTTCGTAGTAATTTTAGTATGTTTAAATAAGCAAATCAAATGATATGATATGGCACCAAGTAACATTACGAGTTAGGATGTGAAAGCCAGGCTAATCCCAATAGTGCATATGCATTAAATTCAAGGGACGCCTCCGTGGTGTGAAAGACAGAATAATGGAAAGAATATCCGATTTTAGATGCAGGGGGAAACCGAAGTGCTCGGAGAAAACCTGCGAGGACGAGTATGGATCGACAACCAAATTCACGTACAACCTAGGTCCGACCGGGAATCGAACCCAGGTCGCAGCGGTGAAAGGCGAGGTCAGAAACGCTGCGCCAACCCGTCCTTCCCATATGATATGGCACCAAATAACATTACGAGTAAGGATGTGAGAATCATATGGTGCCCCTCCTACCCTCTTCGGTTAATCATTCTTGCTCAGTATCAAAAAGGTTAAGTATGCTGATTCCATGTAGCATTCATGTAAATCATTCGATGATGTTTCGCTTTGATGCGTATGATTGTTTTTTTGTTTAATTTAAATACGGAAAAGACATTAATAACATGATGTGTTCCACAAAGTTAACTTTACGATCGTCCAGGTATGTTTCAAAAATGTATAAAAGCATGTTCATATCCGATATCATTCATTGTGGTCTTGAAGACGTATTCGCTATTTCACCAAGTTACAGAATCCAACAAGTAAGGTAAGTCCACTTCACATATGTGTACCGTCGCGGCAAAAGGGTCCAGTTTGGTCAAAACCAAAATATGGAGATTTTCATATGGTGGTAAAGCTCATTTAATTCCCTTTTCAATGATACCAAAATCATGCAAATCGGAGCTTTGGGTGACGAGTTTTGGCAAATTATAAAATCGTACTCATAACCGTTTGTTAAAACTAGTTTGTGAGAAAAGGGCTGTTAAAGGTAGGCCTGTTTTGCCATTCGATTTTGTGTGCAGTCTGAATAGAGTATGAGCAAATCTCCATAGCAACCACCATGTTCCCTTTTGTTTATCGCCTTGAAATTTGGCTCAATGGAAGACGATACCTTGCGTAATTTAATAACAATTTTTGGACTCAATACCATGTTTCATTATTGCATAATTAATTACCATAATCGTACTCATAACCGTTTGTCAAAACACAAATTTTCACATTTTCATGATGAAAACGATTCGACATAGCGATAAAAATCACACTTTTTTACAAGTTAGTCGTTATATTTGATTAACCATCTTTACATTTTGGATACAAAAGGGTTCAAAGATTTCATTTCCACAAAAAACTCAAAATTGACCTTCCCATCATATTTTGGTATAGTTCAACTTTACCGGCCTCTAGCGCAAAATGGAAGTTGCCGACAACTGGTCCCTTTTGCCGCGACGGTACACATATATGTTACTCAGAATTTTAGACAGTAGCTATGTTATTGATAAGAACACTTTATTTCTAAATACTTGATTAGATGATGAAAAATCCACTCTTGATTGCTCGATTATGTGATCATTAATTAAAAATAACGTATACCAGAAAAGGTAAAATGATCGACCTAAAGGCGGTGTCACACATCACCGTATAGACGAAAACGTACGAATAACGTACACTGTTTTGACTGTACGGTGATGTTCGTTATGCATTCGGTAGAAGTACGTTCAATCCGTTATCCATCCGGTGGGAATGCGTTTTGCGTACGTTGAGTACGTTGTCATGTTTTGAGCAAGGTCAAAACTCCCAGGACGGTGTGTGTACGGTTAATGGACGGAGTTTGTACGTTTTGTACGCTAATCGTTATGCAATCGTTAATGTACGGTGTGCATCCGTCATGTGCAATGAACCAGGGATTCAACGTATCATTACCGAACACGAGACGCTTAAACCGTATGCATACCGAATATGAAACGCAGTGACCGTTTACATATCGAACTCAAACTGTAGGTCTAACGAATAGATACCGTATGAAACGTTCACAAACCGAATTCCCACCGGATGGATAACGAATAAAACGTATTTTTCGAGCCACTATAATTTGATCTTTTCTCAGTTGATCAAAATTATTCAAAGAGCCAGGGGAGGGGGAGGGGTAACTGATATTTGTGCTCGGGTAACCATAAATGTGTATCTATGATAGAGTATCAAACTTAGAGAGAATTGTTGAATTAATGACAATTGTGCCCTAAATTGCCAATAAAAGTGTTTCAAATACCTAAAATAGCTAAAACAATTTTTAAAGGTGTTCAAATGGTTTACAATTACAGTTCTTGTAATAATTACTTCGTCATATTTGCGTATAGTCTCATATGAGGTATTCATTCGAACAGGTATGGGCTCGGATAGGGTATCCATTCGAACAGATATACTAGTAGTAGATTTATGGTCTCAGATAGGGTATGATTTCACTTATTTTTGCATATTTGGTCTCATATAGGGCCACCTTCAGAACCGGCGGATCTCGGGTGCATGGTTACCCAGACACAAATATCAGTTACCCCCGCCCCGGCCCCGGGGTTTTGTTATAGACTTTATAGAGTAGTTTTGTGCACTGAGGAATTATTATAATGAAACTTGCGAACCGGAAAAATTGAAGAGGTTGATTTTTAAGTGGGGACTACCTTGGTTATTGTCTCTGTGACTACTCGTTCGTTTCTTATTCGTTTTGTACGTTCCACAAACTCATCGGGCGTCGCCGTGGGTGCTCGACAAACTTCGCCAGACCCAGAAATATTGCAATGTTTTCTAACAGGTGGCGTGTAGTATATTGACTGCTTGAATATCGCTGTGCGGTCATCATACGGTCTATTCGTTTCATGTTCGTTAATCAATACGTTTATTGAAACATGTAATTATATATTTTCAACTTTTATTATTTAGTCACATTTCAAATTTGATCCAATAAAATCGAACATTTTTCATCTTATTAAAAGTTATCTCTGTACAAAATATAAGTATGTAGAGTCTGACGAGTTTTGACAAGATAATATGTATTGGAGTAGAGTTAGCCAATTGGCTGCATGAATACGTGTAATTTTTGGTCAGCCAATTGGCTGACAGTGACGCTGTCAGCCAATTAGCTGACTGATAAGTTTTGATTTTGGTGAGCCAATTGGCTGACTGTGACGCGGTTAGCCAATTGGCTGACCATATCAAATTTTTGATCAATAATTCATCTTTTTGACAGTATAAAAAGTTTATTTGGTTATTAAATCGGTATCATTATCGGCATGATATTTAAAAACGGTTGTCAATTTTTATATTTTCTCACATCAAAAATGAAATTTATCAAAATAATTAAAATTGAAAATATATAATTAAGTGTTTTGTATGAATTTCTTCACCGTATAATGCTTCTTGCCACCGTATAAACTGTGTACGTTATTCATACGTTTTAGCTCAATACGGTGATGTGTGACATCGCCTTTACTGAGCGACCTGTATTGCATAAAGAATCCATAAATATTTCTTTCGAAAATATTAATGAACCTGTGTACATTATAACCAAAATTAATAAATGTAGCAATTGCCTTTTCTATAGCTTTTACTTGAACTTTTATCCATGTATGGGCAGATACTTAAGTTAAAGCCATAGCAACGGCAATATTTTTTGCTTACTTTATTGAATTCAGCCTAGATTCTATCCTAAATCTGACGATGAAATGTATCAATGCAGCTACATAAGAATCAAACCAATGACTTTGTTGTTGCAATGCAATTCGATTTGGCGAAATACATACTTTATGCTAGATTCTATGGAATGATTGAATTGCTTTACCTCACCTTGTTGTAATAGAATTATTCTTGGGACGTTCGTAAACGCAACAAAACGTTTTGAACTTAAACATGGAATAAGATTCTTTAAGGGTTGCGCAATCATAAGAACGATTAAATGACCCTGTCTTAGCCAAAATATTCTTAATACCAAACATGTAAGGGACATATTAGCAATAATAAATGAATTTTAAAAAATTCATAGAAAAGAAGTATTTCTGGAATACTTTCAAACTCGTTTGAGCTACTGGGATAAATCAAACGAGGAGAATTAAAACAATATGTTGCCTAATTAATATTTAACGGTCGAGGTATGCTTTTACTGCTATAGAATGGAAACAAAAAAAGCGTGAGACCTGTGAAATATTGAAAAGAATGGCCCAAACTGCAGATCGAATCATAGTGTCAATGAATGGGTTTTGTGCTGTAGAAAGAACGTTAATATACATATATAGAGTGCTGGATTTGTCAGGTTGTTTTCAGAATAATGTAAAGGCCTACTACAAAAATAACAAGCTAATTGATATACTTCTTAAACGGTTATGTTTTACTGAGATTAGCTGAAGAGGCCATACATGTGTACGAAATTACAGTTGATGTCAATTATCAATTCAGAATTCCGGATTCTTAGACCAACCATTTCGGCAAATATTGATTTTAAAGTTAGCTTTTGAACTTACTATTTCAGTAAAGTACAATGTGTTTTTTTTTTATAGCAAGCAACCAAGCAACATGACATCCAAAACACTTCTCTTCCTCCTGGGCCTTACCATCATTGCTGTAGCCTACGGCGCATGGACAGAAGAAACAGAGGAGGAACTCACAGTTGCTGATTTACAGGAATATTTGACTCCAGTGGAAAAGAGGGGGTCAAAGATTGGACGTAAGTATGAGTTTTATACAATTTAACGTGCATTGGACAATATTTTATTTTTATTATCAGATGCTTTGAACTTTGTACGTTTTACGATACTAGTTTAAGGGACATTGGACACATTTTTGAAATTTTGTTAGTGGATGATTTAAACGTGCTATGTTAGAAAATGTTGGTCAAAACCTTCAAAAAAGTCAACAATTTGAATTTTATTTTATTTGTTGATTTTGGGTATAAGGCTATTTTCTAAACGTATTTATTGATGCTATACAATGAGAAAAAGCTAAAAATGTGTTTGTAAAACATTCATTTTACATCATAGATTGCAGAAAAATCAAAAGAAATTTGGAATTTCCATTAGATCTCCTGAAATGGCCAATTCTAAAAATTCAACTATAGAGGGCAGTATTTATCGTTGTCGACAACGATAATTAAAAATAAGAGGATATCTAAATGTTTTGGTATATAGGGTTTGAATATGACAATGAAATATTGCATGCTGCCTGTTATTACCCCTATTACTTCAAATGATGCAAAAATGTCAAAATGTTTGGGGAAAAAGTTGGGAATGATGCTGAACTTGTCCAATGCCCCTTTAACTATCAACTGTGTGTAAGTTATTAAATTAAAACATTCCAAACATTAAAAAAAAATGTTTTGCATATTGATCTTGGGTTAGATGCTCTTTGTCAGGTGAGACGTAAATAATTGTGTGCAAGCATTTCTCCTACAAGAGCAGAAAGACATTCAAAATTTGCAAATAAGCTGGTAATAAAATAAATTTCAAAATTGTATACACAGGCATATATATTTTTAATATTAGTTTTGTTGAAAATACATTTTAAATAATGAGATGCTCTAACAATATGGTGGAAATTAAGGATTTAAAATCTTGAATAAAGCGCATCTAGTGTAAAAAAAAAAGCTATTAAAAAAAAAAACGGGAAAAAACATGTCAATCTAATTTTTAAATGTACAGTGTGTCCCAGAATGAAGTAATCAAAACGTTGACGCTTCACAATTCAAAAAGTAAATGACCCTAGATAATGTAAATTGGTCACAATAATGTATAGTATCTCCCCTTTTTATGGTGCAAATATAAACAGAATCCATGCATTGGTTTTCTAGAAATGAGTATTAGAAGTTCTGAAGGAGTTAGGACACTTTTCCCTGTTTAAGGAAGTTGCAAAGTTCACGGTAATTTGCAGCATAAGCATGCAACAAAGAACGTTACCTATAAGACATAATATTTTTTTCAATTATAAATGTCTCTGTATCAAAGATAATTTTAGCCCATACTTATTTTTGTTTTCATATGTAAAATTCATATCAATAAGCTTGATTAGGTATTCTTCCTTAGCACGCTTAAGGGTTGATACTTTGTTTGCAGCGGTTGTAGGAATATGTTAGTTCAAAGCAAAAATAACACCTCATTTTTTTAATGGATAAGAAGATATGATTGTCCAACATCTGTTAAGTGAGGATACAACTTGTTAAAATGGAATGTTTTATGCAATATTTCCAGAAGCCAGAAATCATCATCACATTAGTAGCCTTAAAAATATCAAAAGATATAAGGCTCATTGTTTCAGAAGGAATTGCAAAAAAACAAAAAACACCCTAGAAGCCAAGGTAACATTCAGTCACCCTTTTCAAGACTCCTTGATATTGTCAACTAGAAGCAATATGCCAATCAAAACAGAAATGTTTGTAAAAATGACATTCTTGATTGCATACTTCTGCTGTAAATTACCACAGGATTTTTACGACCTTTCCAAATTGGGAAAAGTGTCCAAACTCCTCTTGAGCTTCAAACGTCTATTTCTACCAAACCAATACACAAATTTTGTTTATTTTTACACCAAAGCAAGTACAGACATTATACAATATTGTCACTAATTTGCACTGTCTGGAGTTATTTAGTTTTTGAATTATGAAGCGTTAAAGTAAACTTCATTCTGGGACACACTGTAGAACGCATTTGAGTCATGCTTAGTTTTTAAATCTGTCTCAAGCAAATTTATTCCTTCACGTCGCTATACTGTTTTATAACCAAGCACATCTATTTTTGGGGGTAAATTAACATCCCGTTGAATGCATTATATTTGATATTTTGATACTTTTCAGTTATCACATGTTTGTTTATGCAATACGGAGAGATATCTATGTTTGAGTAACATTGATAACACGAGTGCATATAATTCAACATGGATAGGGAATTGCAAAGCAATATAGCTACAGAATTAATTGATTGACTTCTTTATCCACAAATATGATCATATTTGGCATTCGGTGAACCAGCAAACTATGCAAAACACGAAAGCGCGAGGCACGTGGTAACGTACACAGCAAAAAATAATTGCTCAACGTAGAGTAAATATTTAATGAACACGGTTGCAAAAAGGGAACTAGTCATTTTTTGAGTAATTTTTAATCGATGTTGCTAAATTAAAGGATTACTCCCCTGTTGATTAAATTGTTTAATCTTTTAAAAGAGTAAATATTTTAATCTTAAAGGTTGAGCAAAAATAACTCCATAGTAGAATAGTTCCCTTTTTACTCCCGTGTTGATTAAAATTCAAACTTGATTATTGATTAAATGAAAGGCATGGAGATGGAGGCATTGTTAAATCTATGCATGGGGGACTACCTGAACTTATTTCTATATTCAATGGTTATCATGCAAATACTTGTATCATTGATTGATTGATTGATTAGTAAATGTGATTATTAATTTTAGTTTTCAAGTGCTGAACCATCAAGTTTTTTTTATTCATATCAACTGATTTGCACCCCAGAATTACACTGCTTATTGGTCTCCTTGGTCTGTCACATTTTACAAGCCCAGCATGCATGGGTTAGAAAATAATTCCTGTGGCTCAGAAGGTGCAAAAAGAAAACATGAGCCACGAAGTCTAAACAGCCTATGAGACAAGTACAGTAAATATCAGCGTTGCATTAGATCATCAATGCTCGATGTATCATAAATGTGCAATCGAAGCCCATTAAGCTTACCGTATTATTTTCGCTGGAGTGGACAATCCATGTTCATTTGATGGTTCAGCATATACCAGAATTAATAATTACATTTACCTTTGAATATAGAATAAGTCCAGTTAGTCCCCATAGATATAACAATGCGGTAATGTCTCTATCACTGCGGGGCTCGAAGGGGTCCATTTTGTGTTGTGATCACGTCGTTGTTCGCGATAAATTTTAATCTGTGAACCAGAGCGTTTTGCTCCGAATTACGAGTAAGAATAGGGAACATGTACCAAACGATTAACAAATATAGCGTTTTACCACTGTTCAGCCGAAATGTTCAGTTACTCTCGCGGTGATTAACAAGAAAAAACGCTATTTGCTCTTCAAAGATTACAAAAGTTAGTCTTTTTTTAATCGAAACATGTTAATCGCGAACTTTTAGTCTTTATTTATTGCTGTGTAGCCGCTACGTCTTGAATTGTTTATCGCTTGGTGGTCAAAAGCATGTACGTAGTTGAATTTTTGTTGTAATTACTAATGATATATAGCGATACATACTTTTGTGTATTGACATTGTATCCGATAAAAATAGTAAATTTATATCATCCATATATAAACAAATTGTTACGGTACAATTTGTTTAGCCGTTTTTATACAAAATTCTACAAACAAACAGACTTCTAATGATTAATGGACATTCCTCTGGATTAAAATGCAACGTTCCGGTGCGCCCAGGCATCTATATATTAGTTTTTGATGCACGCTCAAAGTGTTATGATGCGGTCTATAATATCCAGTAATGATAATATCATTAGGGGAGCGTGGCCGAGCGGTTAGAGCACGGGTCTCGTAATGCAGAGATCGTGGGTTCGAGCCTCGGGCCGGGCGGTTTTCGTCTCCTTGTTTCCTTGGGCAAGAAACTTTACTCTGCTTGCTCCGTGGTCGGACAGTCACGTAAAGCCGTGGGTCCCCTGTACGAATAGACTCCTTCATGGGGTATGCATGTTATGCAAGTACTTGTATCATTGATTGATTGATTGATTGATTACTCTGTTGTAAAAACACACACACACACACAAATGCTGTCAAAATATTAAACGATGAGTAATTTAGCGTTCATTTCAAGTGTTTTTTATTCGTGTTTTGATCACCTTATAATTACAATCAGTATTCTTATTCTATGAGAATGCAACAGAATTTTACTGCTAATACAATTATAGTTATCGATGTCATTTTTTGAACATTTAAATACTTTTGAATGATCGTAAAAACACCCGGCTTCAATGTCGTTTTAACTGTGTGTACATCTTGTAAATAATTTCGACTTTTGTAACATTCTTTGTTTGTTTGTTTGTTTCAGCATGTAAATTCCCTAACGGAAAGGTATGCGCCATTTGCAATCTGAAAATCAAGGACCCAAACAACAGGAGGAGATACGTCGCATGCAACGCCGTAAGTGTCATAGTTATCTTCTAAATCCCTCGTCTTCCTAAGCATTTTTGTGAGGATGGGGGTTATACTTCCTATGATTTTGACATTTACACGCCCACATTTGTGGTTTGGTACTACATGTAGTATAGGGTAGGGTTTCCTCTTATTTCATTTGGTGTCACCATATTGTGAAAATCCGTCAAGGCGTTACGTAATTGTTTCGTCCAGATTGGATACGTCACAAAGTAATTTTGAACAAAAAAACCCCCTTAAACCCTAAAAACCCTTAAACCCTAAAATTACTACAAATGAACAGACAAGTACTCACCATAAACATGATAAAAAACCATTAAACCCTAAAATTTCTACAAATGAACATACAAGTACACCAATAAACAAAGGATCAAAAAAAAAAAACGGTTTCGGAATTAGTTAAATTAACATATTTATGGCTCTTTCGATCAAAGAGTTGAACAAACGTGGACCAATAAAAGTGTCAGTGAAGTTCAAGAACATGTAAATCACAATTTGTAAAATATAATTTGAAGATGATCATTAGGTGTGATATATACTACATGTACCAGGTGTCCCAAAAATGGTTACATGTAGAAAAATGACCATGTGCTAAACCTATAGTAGTTGGACAAACTAAACTTTGCATAAATTATATGACATTTGTAAACACTCGTAAAATGTTGAGATCACTGCCTTATTAGTTTTTGAGTTAGGCAGATATCTTTGTCAGAAACGCATTTATTCAAAATTCAAGAAAATACAGTAAAATTAAATTAAACGAACATGCTTGCAATTTTTTTGAATTTTGAAAAAAAAAAGTTCCTGACATAGGTATCTATCTTTATTGATAACTCAAAATTATAAAGCTACTATATTAAATTTTTGCTAAAAGCTAGCAAATGTATGTATCATAAATTTTATGCAATGTTTATAATCTCCAACTGTTATACTTTTTGCAAACGAATATTTCCCTACATGTAACCGTTTTTGGGACACCTGGTATATAAAAAAATATAAATTTTGTAATGGTAACAATGACAAATTTCATAAATTTAAAAATGAACATGAGACGTAAACCAATTTTAAAATACTCTACCACGACTTCTCTATCATGTTTATTCAATGTGCTTTTCTTCGGTAAGGAATTAAACATATATGGACACTATGATTGGCAGTGGTGTATTTATGCGGGTATTTATGTTCAAGCGCAATTTAGCTAATACTTTATTATTATTTACTTTACAATTAACATTTTATAATTTGTCACTTTTCCATATTTCAGAAAGCCGGAGGAGTATAAGAAAACTACCTGGCTGAACAATCCTTTCTTAATTGACGACGGAACTGAACTTGTAAATATTTTTTCGACAAATTAATAAAAACGAAATTGGATGAGCACGGTACATTCACGAGATGTCTTTGAAATAGAAGCAAGAGGCATTAATAGATGAAGGGGATACAATCGATGTAACTTATCACCATGGACATGAAACGTTCATTCCACTTGGCTAACTGGCAAAGGGATTTCTGCTTTTCAAACATATACAATGTATGAAGATTTAAAATGGTAGAACAATATCCACCTGGACATTTAGAAATATGTTCTATTACATTACAAACATGCTTGCATTGTTTCATGGCTATCTTTGAATCGAGGTTTGTTTTATATGCAAAATTGAAGAAATAAAACATTGCAAATGAAGAAGACATGTGTTGATTTTAATGTGGAATATAATAAATGTTGTTCTCAAGTGCAGTAGAGCTCACTAGTGATGATAACGCTTAACGAGAAGTGCATAAACTTTTGGCTTGTAGACCAACAAAGTAAAATCGCAGTATGTGCATTTATAAAGCACATTATGTACTTCCATATAACATGTAATTCCATTCCAATCCACTCCCATGCTAGAATGTTTAATATTATAGGTACTGCCTTTAGAGAATTGGTCGTCTGCTCATTTCAACAGGGTCTTTTTCAAGGAAAGGGAAGTAGCTTTTAATATATGCGTTTTTATTTTGTGGGACAGAGCTGGTCAAAAGCCACAACAAGTGTGGTTTTTTCCTCTGATCCTCCGTATCATTCATCATTATTCAAATTAAGAGCAGTTTCTTAGATTATTAGCAAATTGCCAATACTCAATTTGCCAGGTAATTAGTAGAGTTATTCACATTTTTTTAAGGCACCTTATCCAAAAGGGCTGGAATGATTTCCCTCTCTGATTTGTAAATTCCAATCATTTTGAAACATAGAATTTCCTAAAGTAACATGTTTGATATTTCTTTTAAAACAGCAAGGATAATTATGATCTTATTAACCTTCGGCTCCTAAAAGGTAGGGGTCTATCTCTACCGATAACCATCGTCCACCTGAGCTATAGGGTAGGATCTTATCTTTCCATTGATACCAAAATCAAGAAAATCGACTTAGGTATCACGTAATTATGATGTTAGTAAGTACTTAAGGTTAGAAAATTTCGCCGAAATCTCATTTTTGGTCCCAAATTAACAACAATTCAAAATATCGCAATACAAATTTAATATCAGACTTTCGTCGATGTTGTGTGTAATAAATAAAGAAAATTGTAATCCTAACATGTCCTGTAAGTAAATCTTTATAGCATGCAGATATGTTTTTTGGTTTTTTTTTTCAAAATGGCGACTTTTATCTATGAAGGGGGGGGGGGGGGGGGGTGGTTACCATCCACCCTTCCCACGGCTTTACCCTACCCAGTCTAAGTTTTTAACCATTGTGACTTCTATTTAACGTTTGATGTCAAAGCATATTTTTACGATGATTTTAGTGTTTGTCAAAATTAAATAGACGTTTTCTCGTAAACTTGACACTTCAAGGGAACTCAGCAAATGAATATAGTTGTATGTTTTAACCTGATCAAGCAGGATTTTGGGATGTTGTAGTATACATTATCCAAAATGGTCAGAGTTTTAGAAATTTGAAAATCTTAGCCTTGTTTTGGAAATAATCTGTTATACACACATCTTATATCCAGAACTTCACGAGAATGGTGGACTTTTCTACAGTCAACAAACATCGTTACATTTAGGCTTGCATAACGGACAAAAAGTATGGATAACGTTTTGAACGTAATTCTAACGAACACATGACAGAATAAACCAAAACAATAGTGGCTAAAGTAATAGACGTAAAAAGGCCTTTATCAAATGATCGCAGTGCTTTGAGAAAATTTGTAGCCACCTGATCCACAGTCGAATGATGATGACAAGGGAAATTGGCTTGAAAATAATCGAAGAATGTCGAGATGACACTGTTAGAAATATAAGGTTTAAAGCATGTCAGAAAGAAAAAAAAATGAAGAAGAAGAAGAAGAAAGTGATGGAAAACGCACACAATACAAGAGCGGCAGGGTAAGAAATTGGACATTGTAGCATGCATGTATTTATATACTTCTGCAAGCGCTAAATGTAGGTTGCTCTTGGCTAATAACCAGTCATGGTAGGTGAATTCGATTTAACACATAATTGCTAACTGGCAAAGGGATTTCTGCTTTTCAAACATATACAATGTATGAAGATTTAAATTGGTAGAACAATATCCACCTGGATATTTAGAAATATGTTCTATTACATTACAAACATGCTTGCATTGTTTCATGGCTATCTTTGAATCGAGGTTT
>JXSR01S025380.1:93314-106273 GCA_000969725.1 Ophiothrix spiculata
AACCGGTTAACAACTGGTTTTGCTATCAATCTGTTGGTATCACCAAAATCGACCAATGTATTCCGTACGTCTTGAAGTAAATTGGAAAATCATTATGTTATTTAAAATTGCTATAAAAGGTTTGAATATCAGATCAGGTGTTTTTGCTAATACAAACCACTAATACAAACCACTTTTTATTATAAAGGAAATGACAATCCAAACATGTTGTGTACGTTAGAATTTCATAGCATGTAGATATTTTCAAAATTGTCACAGCGTTTGTTACACACACACACCCTAAACGGTGACTGTGAAAGAGATTACCTAAATGTATTTGGTCATTTGCTTTTTATGTTTTTTATGTAACGGAAAAAATCTAGAAGTTTGAAGAGGATAATATATTAAGACCACAGCAACAAAGGGAAGACGGGCATCAACGCACCCAACGCACATGTTTTTGCCGCTAAAACTCTGACACTGATACAGCGTATCCCTCACTTCATTCATTTAAGCAAATAAATTTCGACTCTACCACCTTTAATGGAAATGGGGGATGGGACAGTGTCCGCTTAAAGTTCGGGTAGGTGTACCGCCGTGATTTTGAAATAGTCTTTTTAGCAATTTTATAGAAATTATTAATTTCAAACTTGGCATTTAGGTAAAACTAGTTATTTTCTACATTTATTGGTAAAAAACCTGCATCAAAATAGGATATTTTCGTTGAACTTTTAGCAAGCTTTTTTGTTTTACATTTGCCAAACAAATGTCAATTTTCTTGATTTCGATTATTACATGACGTTTATTTTAGTATCACTTTAAAAAAGAAGATTGATAACTATTTATTGGTACAACATAATTTATAATCTGTGATTTCCATTATTGAGAGGGGTTACAACAACCTCCTCTGTCAAAATGTACCTGAAAGTCGCTTCTTTTACAAAGGTTATGAACAAATTTGGGAAATATTGGCATGAACTTTTTCGAAGTAATCTGTTGACGCCATTTTGAAAATTCAAAGGCAGAATGTTGTGTGTAAGTAAGCAGTAATTTCCAGTGAACATGCAATCCCATTGTCTCGCTTATGAAAACTTACCGATGCTTTATTCTCGTCAATGCACTTTTAATAATGCTTTGACTTTTTAAACTCCAGATAAAAAGTTTGGTGTAAAAGTTTAGTGTAATATTTTTTAAAGCTTTAATATAACCGAAATAAAAGGTTAATAATTTATCGTCAGTCAAACATAACATGATTTGTAACCGGAAAACTTCCTCCCTGATAGTATGTTTTTTCAGTTCAACTTACTGAAAAGTCATTATACAATTATGTGTTAAATCGAATTCACCTAGCATGACTGGTTATTAGCCAAGAGCAACCTACATTTAGCGCTTGCAGAAATATATAAATACGTGCATGCTACAATGTCCAAACTCGTTTACTCTTCCGTTTTTGTATTATGTGCGTTTTTACTGTCTTCGTCTTTTTTTAAACCTTATATTTCTAACAGATACACCTGTGTATCAGTGTCATCTCGACATTCTTAGATTATTTCCAAGCCAATTTCCCTTGTCATCATCATTCGACTGTGGATCAAGTGACTATAAATTTTCTCAAAGCACTGCGATCATTTGTTAAAGGCTTTTTCACACGTATATAAGTGTATAGAGTCAAACACACGTCTATTACTTTAGCCATAATTTTTTTGGTTTATTCCGTCACGTGTTCGCTAGAGTTACGTTAAATACGTTATCCATACTTTTTGTCCGTTATGTATATACACAATGTTCAGTTTGTGAAACGTTTGTACGTTATACGTTCGTTTGGGCTCTATACGGTGATGTGTGACAAAGCCTAAATGTAGCGATGTCGATTGACTGTAGAAAATGTCAACCATCCTCGTGAGGTTCTGGATATAGGTTGTGTAACTTGTTCTCTGGCGACCTGTGGCCAATTTCACTAACATTTAAACACATCGCTGAAGCATCGTAAGACCGAACGCATCGTTCACTCATCGCAAATTTGCGATCACCTTTTGGCTCATCGCAAAGTTGCGATGTGTTGGAATTTTCCCCGTGCAATATTCATATACCTTGCGATGCATCGCACGCTTGCGAAGGATTTTTATGTCTTCGTGAAATCTAGTCTAGTTGCGCACTGTACGCATCGCAGCCACGATGCATCGCAATTGCTTTGTGAATCGACCACAGGTCTTCTCCTACTATGGCTTAATTCGAACAGGACAGAATAGTAACTTTAATTTAATTTTGTAACATTATGTCGTAAATACATTTATTTAGTTTTCCATATCATTGATAGTATCCAGGCGTACTTTTTCAGAGGTGCGGTTGAAAAACGTTATTGTTTCAATGGAGACAGATCTGGTTCTAAAGGTCGTTATTAACTTTTACAAAGTAGGCCAGGCAAGAACCTTACTTCCATCTATATACAATCTTCGCAACAAATTGTTGGAACACTTTAGTGCACACAATTGCAAAACTAAACAATAAGTCCATAGATTAGCTGTTAACATTAGGCTACTTTTCCCTTCCCTCTTCCCCATCATTTAATGTTGCGACACCGAAATCACGCGGATTTGCTATGCTGCAACATTGAACGGGGGAGCGGGGTACACTTACGTTTAAAATAAACACGGGTGTTCCAAGACTTTTTGGAGGATTGTAATTGTGTCAGAGGGCTACAGTTGAAAGTCATATACTCCGATACTCAATCTTTGGTACACTGATGTCCTGCTTAGCTGGACCTTTGTACTTGGAATTGGAATAAATGTGGTGTTGATTCTAAATGATAATGTAATACGTTTGCGCTGTTTTCCTTAAAAAAACGCCTGGACACCACGTCTTCAAGATTTCACCGTTCGAGCTTTACATTGCATTTTTTAATCCACATTCCTTTTTATCTGCCTAATAGCATTAGTGAAAATTTACGTGTAAATTGAGCATTCCATCAAGGCAAAAATTAATATTTTTATGTCAAGAAAAGAAAAATGTGCTATTGTTGTGTTTATACTTAAACTTCACTTAATGATCTCAAGTCTGACTATTTGTTTTGCTGTATGTTACAGTGTTTCGTAATTTTAACCTACACCAGAAGCAATTGTTTACTCAAGCCTGATTAGTTGACCAAGTTTGACCATTTTGGATAATGTATACTACAACATCCCGAAATCCTGCTTGGTCAGGTTAAAACATACAACTATAATTAGTTGCTGAGTTCCCTTGACGTTTCATGTTTACGAGAATACGGATGGTCCATTTGATTTTGACAGACACTAAAATCATCGTAAAAATATTCGTTGACATCAAATAGAAGTCACAATGGTTATAAAACTGAGACTGGATAAAGTAAGCCGTATGAAGGATGGATGGTACTTTGGGAATTTCTTTGTTCTAAAATGATTGGAATTTACAAATTACAGAGTGGGAAATCATTTCATCCCTTTGGGATAAAGTGCCTCGGGAAAAGGTAATAACTCTACTATCAGTACCTGGCAAATTGAGTAATTAGCTATTAACCTAAGAAACTGCTCCTGATTTGAATAATGATGAATGGTACGGGGGGTTGGAGTAAAAAAAAACCAGCACACTTGTTGTAGCTTTGATCAGCTCTGTCCCACAAAATAAATACGCAGTATGTGCAATAGCAGATGTATTGCAAGCTTCTTCCTTTCCCTTGAAAAAACACCCTGTAGAAATGAGCAGACGACCAATTCTCTAAAGGCAGTACCTACAATATTAAACATATGTATATACAACATTCTAGCATGGGAGTGGATTGAAGTGAAATTACATATTAAATGGAAGATATATATTGTGCTTTATAAATGCACATACTGCGATTTAACTCTATTGGGTTAGAATCTAGAAGTTTATGCAGTTCTCGTTAAGCGTCAGCATCGCTACTGAGCTTTACTTGAGAACAACATTTATTACATTCCAAATTAAAATCAACACATGTCTTCTTCATTTGCAATGTTTTATTTCTTCAATTTTGCATATAAAAACAAACCTCGATTCAAAGATAGCCATGAAACAATGCAAGCATGTTTGTAATGTAATAGAACATATTTTTAAATACCCAGGTGGATATTGTTCTACCATTTTAAATCTTCATACATTGTATATGTTTGGAAAGTAGAAATCCGTTTGCCAGTTAGCCAAGTAGAATGAACGTTTCTGGTCCATTGTGATAAATAACATTGATTGTATCCCCTTCATCTATTAATGACTCTTGCTTCTATTTCAATGACATCTCGTGAATGTACCGTGCTCATCCAAGTTCTTTATTATTAATTTGTCGAAAAATATTTACAAGTTCAGTTCCGTCGTCAATTAAGAAAGGATTCGTTCAGCCAGGCAGTTTTCTTATACTCCTCCGGCTTTCTGAAATGTGGAAATATGGAAAAGTGACAAATTATTAAATGATAACTGTAAAGTATAAAATAATAAATAAAGTATCAGCTAAATTCTGTGGCCCCATACATGAACCCCGTATCCAACAGGTTGACAAGTTACTGATTCTTACAAACTTTTACGTAATTATCTTCCCTTTGGTGTTGCGTGAGTTGTCAATTGTATGCATGGGGAAAGTGTAGCAACGAGTTTCATGCATGAACCCCGCATCCCACAGGTTTCCAAGTTAGTACACGGGAGAAAACTAGGTCAAAGTCAACCTGTAGGATAATGGTTCATGGGGCCACAGAATTGTGCTTGAACATAAATACCCGCATAAATACACCACTACCAATTATAGTGTCTATTATATGTTTAATTCCTTACCGAAGAAAAGCACAATGAATAAAAATGATAAACAGTCGTGGAAGAGTATTTTAAAATCGGTTTACGTCTCATGTTCATTTTTAAAATTATGAAATTTGTCAATTTTTTACATAACATTTATGATACACACCTTTGCTAGATTTTAGCACAAATTTTAATAAAACAGCTTTATGATTTGAGTTATCAATAAAGATAGATACCTATGTCAGAAACTTTTTTCAAAATTCAACAAGCTTGCAAGCATGTTCGTTTAATTTAATTTTTCTGTATTTTCTTGAATTTTGAATAAATGCATTTCTAACATAGATAGATACCTAACTTAAAAACTAATAAGGCAGTGATCTCAAAATTATTTTACGGGTGTTTACAAATGTAATATAATTTATGCAAAGTTTAGTTTGTCCAACTACTATATCATTTTTTTACATGTAACCATTTTTGGGACACCTGGTACATGTAGTATATATCACACTTAATGATCATCTTCAGATTATATTTTACACATTGTGATTTACATGTTCTTGAACTTCACTGACACTTTTATTGGTCCACTTTTGTTTAACTCTTTGATCGAAAGAGCCATAAATATGCTAATCTAACTAACTCCGAAACGGTATTTTTTTTTTTGCTCTTTTGTTTATTGGTGAGTACTTATCTGTTCATTTAAAGAAATTTGAGGGTTTCATGTTTTTTTTTTATCATGTTTAGGGTGAGTACTTGTCTGTTGATTTGTAGTAATTTTAGGGTTTAAGGGGCTTTTTTTGTTTAAAATTACTTTGTGACGTATCCAATCTGGACGAAACAATTACGTAACGCCTTGACGGATTTTAATAATATGGTGACACCAAATGAAATAAGATGAAACCCCACCCTATACTACATATAGTACTAAACCACAAATGTCAAAATCACAGGAAGGATAACCCCATCCTCACAAAAATACGAGGGATTTAAAAGATAACTATGACACTTACGGCGTTACATGCGACGTATCTCCTCCTGTTGTTTGGGTCCTTGATTTTCAGATTGCAAATGGCGCATACCTTTCCGTTAGGGAATTTACATGCTGAAACAAACAAATAAAGAATGTTACAAAAGTCGAAATTATTTACAAGATGTACACACATTTAAAACGACATTGAAACCGGGTCTTTTTACGATCATTCACAAATGTTTAAAAAATGACATCGAAAACTGTCATTGTATTAGCAGTAAAAACTGAAGCATTCTCATAAAAAAAGAATACTAATTGTAGATAAAGCAAAGTAATCAAAACACGAATGAAAACACTTCAAACGAACGCTAAATTTATAGCTTGGTCATAATAATCGTACGAACGGCTTACGAGCGGTGTTTAGTACATCTAATAGGACCACGCGACGCCCTCGCTGCTCGCTTTACCCACTGCTCGTGATCCTTTTAAACGGCCTAAACAATGCTCGTAGGCTGATCGTACGATTAATGTGACCACAGCTTAAAAGCTTGGTCACAATAATCTTACGAGCAGCTTACGAGCAGTGTTTAGTCCATTTAAAAGGACCACGAGCAGTGAGTAGAGCGAGCAGCCTGGGCATTGCGTGGTCCTATTAGATGGCCTTAACACTGCTCGTAAGCTGATCGTACGATTATTGTGACCAAGCTATAAGCTATGGTCACTATATGTCGTACTGTGCTCGTACGTCCGATTAACTCATAATCAGTTCGTAAGGTCGCACACATTTCTGACTGTGTTCGTGGGATAAGTGTTCGTGGGACTAGTGACAATTTTGTCAATAAAATACAAGAATAAAGCGTGGAAAGGGGGATACAACACGAAATAGAGGAAAAAGAAAACAAATATGGAAAGGGTATTAAGAGAAGGTGTAGAATTACAGAAAGAGAAAAGAGTAGAATAAAAGTAATTTTACGGCACAAAATACAGTAATAACAAATTCCTCGCTTAAGAAAAAAAGGGGGTGGGTGACATCATATTCAAATTCTCCATGGTGCCACTATCGCAAAGCATACTCGCACTCAATACTTTCAATTTCTAGTATACGGTATTCAACTCACTGAAATTAAAAATCAGTCGCAGTGTCTATCCTCGTTGACATAATCATCGAGATATCATAGAAGGAGAGTGGATGAAACCAATTCTTTTGTCCAATGTCCGTTATAAGTAATTATCTTTGAATGTGTTTTGGGTATACTCTATTGAAAACAAATTGTTTCTAAATGAAGACTCGCACTCCCAACACAATGGAAACAATTGCATTATGACATGATACTTAATGTGCGGAACGTCATTCTTGACAAGGCTGGCAATTGCCTTTTATCGGTGAGGGATCAATCATTTTAAATTGGCGCCAGATTTAAAAGGTGAAAACAATTCAAAGTATTGACTGCACAAAAATGTAGAGTATAGCACTCTCTCTGAAAGAAATTGATCATTACCTAACGACAAAATCTTTTTACTTCCTGTCCTTTTTCTAGGCCTATATTCTAGATGGCCGAGTTTGGCCAAAGACGAAAATAACATTTATATAGGGCAAAATATCTCAAGTATCTGTATTTTAAAAATTATGTCCCGCCGACTCCCGCCAGATTATCTTTAGTGGTATTAAACCCACGTCAAAATGCTGCCTTGTAAAAATTACAGCTGCACAAAATCATTAATTTTCATTCCAAATGAGGTTGGAGTCACATTTGGTTGTGATTAGCAAAGTGTTGATGTTCTACCACATTTGATAGTATTTGTAACAACATGTGATTTTACACAATAAAAAAGAAAATTTAGTTTCAAAACAAACTTCCGGTTTGGGTCATGTAAAGTTCATTCCAAGAACCCTATACGTTCTGTGGAAATCACGTAACATTGTGAGATGTCGGATAACCATCATATACATCAAACGTGAATTTGAAGTGTCATTACTATTCAACTAACAAAGGAGAAATCGGATTAGATTATAGTGTATATTAATGGTGCTCTCTCCTTTTATGATATCTCGATGACATAATCAATGACTAGTAATGTTTGAGAATAGCATACGAATGGCTCCCATGAGCCATTGGTATGTTCACCGACCATGTCAATATCAACATATAAATCAAATGTGATTACTATATGCTAATCCCAGAGAGATGATTAGCACATCTCTGTCAACTTCCACATTAAAAAGCATTCATTTAAATAGGAATTACAATGGCAAAGCTCTAACGATGTTTGTACGACAGTCGTGCGAACGCCGTACGAACGCCGTACGGACGTCGTGCGGAAATCGTATGCAGGTACTCGCAAGGCACTCGTAGCATGATATTGAACATGACAAATAACCAGACTGCGAGCTTAAGAACTATTTTGATCGTACGATGTTCTTGGGGCGTTCGTACGACGTTCGTACGAATCGGTCAAAACAACTGATTGCAGCTTGTTTGTAAGGCGTTTGCGACCAGTCGTAAGAGTATTTTTTAATCTGTTTTAATACATCTATTAACATTACCCAGAAAAGAAATTTCATAAAGATTAACGTTTGTCAGATATTTGTAAAAGAATATACCTATTCTCGCGAACGCCGTGCGAACGTCGTACAAACCTCATTCTTAAAGGAGTCGTACGAGTCTTTTGATCGTACGATCATTGTGACCGTAGCTTTACTCGTCGTTTTATATTTTGACAGCATTTTCTTTTTCAACAGAGTAATAATATTTTCATTAACTAGAATTGTAAAACGTATAAAGCATCTGATGATAAAAAATGAAATATTGTCCAATGAACGTTAAATTGTATAAAACTCATACTTACGTCCAATCTTTGACCCCCTCTTTTCCACTGGAGTCAAATATTCCTGTAAATCGGCAACTGTGAGTTCCTCCTCTGTTTCTTCTGTCCATGCGCCGTAGGCTACAGCAATAATGGTGAGGCCCAGGAGGAAGAGCAGTGTTTTGGATGCCATGTTGCTTGGTTGCTTGCTATAAAAGAAAAAACACATTTGTTTCACTGAAATAGCCCTATAAGACTAACTTTTAAAATTAATATTTGCCGAAATGGCTGGTCTAAGTTAGCTAATATGATTCGATCTGCAGTTTGGGCCATTCTTTTCAATATTTCACAGGCCTCGCGCTTTGTTTGTTTCCATTCTATAGCAGTAACAGCATACCTCGACCGTTGAATATTAGGCAACATATTGTTTTAATTCTCCTCGTATGATTTATCCCAGTAGCTCAAACAAGTATGAAAGTATTCCAAAAATACTTATTTCCTCAAATTTCATTTAATATTGCTAACATGTCAATTACATGTTTGGTATTAAGAATATATTGGCTTAGACAGGGTCATTTTATCGTTTTTATGATTGCGCAACCCTTAAAGAAACTTATTCCATGTTTAAATTCCAGTAAGGTTGACCATTTTACCTTTACTGGTATAAATTATTTTTAATTAATGATCACATAATCGAGCAATCAAGAGTGGATTTTTAGAAATAAAATGTTCTTATCAATAATATAGATTCTGTCTAAAATTCTGAGTAACATATATGTGAAGTGGACTTACCTTACTTACTGGATTCTGTAACTTGGTGAAATAGCAAATACTTCTTCAAGACCACAATGAAAGATATCGGATAGGAACATGCTTTTATACATTTTTAAAACATACCTGGAGGATCGTAAAGCTAACTTTGTGGAACATATCATGTTATTAATGTCTTTTCCTTATTTAAAATACACAAAAACAATCATACGCATGAAAGCGAAACATAATCTAATGATTTATAAGAATGCTACACGAGTTTTTTTTTTTTTTTTTAATGATGCTGATTCCTAAAGCTTCCTTAGCCTTTGTGATACTGAGCAAGAATGGTTAACCGAGGTGGGTAGGAGGGGGCACCATGTGATTTTGGCATCCTTACTCGTAATGTTACTGGGAGCCATACCATATTATTTGGTTTGCTTATTTAATCATACTACAATTAACACTAAAATTATGACGACATCTAAGCGACATCTGTGAACAAGGGCAACCTGAGATTCTATTATACATCATTCGTAATTTCTATGCTTTTTCTCAACAAAATAAATGTTAGAATGTTATGATTCATTCTACTTATAAAGCAGGCAAATAGTAAATTTTGCAGTTTTCGGGTAATAAATATTCAGACATATTTCAAAATGGACAAAATGGAATAAATGATACTAGATTATACTAACTTTGACAGCTTACCCTACCAAGTTTCAAAGGAGTTCTCATCAAAAGAATGCAGGATAGACATTATTGATGGCTAAGAATTTGGCTTTTGTGTGTCTGAGATGGTCAGAAAGGGCATACGGTTTGCGTACCCCCCCCCCCCCTTCTTTTTTCCTATCCCTGGTAAGACTAGGGTTTAAGTTGTCTTCAGTTGGTAACTTCTTTTTCGTTATGATTTTTCTAATCAATAATCTAGATAAAAGTTATTAAATTAGTTTGATAAAAACTAGATGATACAAAAGCAATCATTTACCGTTACATTTTTAGCAAAAGTATAATTTCACACAAAAATAACAAAAGAGAAATAAAAGGTTAAAAATTCAATGGTTGTCAAAACAAATAATGTTTTATTAGTCGTAAAACGTTATCACAATAACCGCATGTTTTTTTAAATTTAACTTACTGAAATGTTATTAAAGTGGTAATGTGTTTTATCAATATCAACTAGCACGACGGGGCATTGGCCAATAGCAACCTACATTTACCGATTTCAGAAATGCCACGGTATAAATATCAATGGCACAGCATCCAGGATCTTTTCATGTTCGCTTGATTCATAAGTAAACATGAGTAGGATGTTACTGTTCTGAATCTTGAAGGCGCGTTTTCTTATTTAACTCCCATTAACAGATATACAAGATTACAAAACGTGAATTTCTCAAGATATACATACTCTTCAGATACATTTTGCGAAGGTAAAAAAACAACAACAAACACACACACAAATATAACAAACAATCTAAACACTATTTCTAAAACAAAATAGTAAATTTAGTAGCATATAGACCCTAGTTATGATTTTTGCTCATTTTGCACCTTAACTCAACCCTTGCTCATATCGATGAGTACAAAGGATTATACATAATTAGCTTCCCAATCAGCGCGAGTTACTTACCGTATCTTTCAAAATGAAACCACATTCAGTCATTTTTTATCCATATTTATATACATACAAATATATATTGCCTTGAAAATCTCTCGTTAAAACTATGAACCTGCAGAGTGTCCACGAATGATTAATACCCGGTTTCAAAAAATCAGAAAAAATACTATTAATCGAAAAGTTTCATAAAACCAACAGCATTTCTACATTAGTGAATAGGTCTTCATTTTCATCAAAATATCATGCTTTATTGCTTTGTGCGATGACGTAATTACAAATCTAGGCAAACGCGTTTTTGATCTGTACAAATAATACTGCCAGCCCATGACAGAAGGAAGTATGGGACAAAATTTTCAAAAATGTGTTTTTTGGCATAAATGACATCTTTAAACAAATGTCTTGATGTTGAATATAAATTTACCATGGTTAGATGGTCAGAATTTGAAAAAATTACAAATCGAAAATGTGCTTCCTTCATTTTGTACATGCTTTAAATAGGGGATATTGTGAGAACCGATGACAAAAGGAAGTATGGGACATGCTAAATGAGTAATACGTGATTGATGTAAGAGGATTAAAACTTAATTGATCAAATATTTTCACTAATTTAATAGAATGTATAAAACTACAGAATATAAACAGCAAAAGGTTTGAAAAAGAAAGTTTTCAAAAAGACCCAAACTATAGGTTTTGCTTCATATCTGTCCCATATTTCCTTCCGTCGTGGGGAGGCAGAATAAATACTTGTTATATGCACACTTACTAATGTTTGTTAAGTTTAATTAATACAACATGACCAATTTCAAATTTTCTTTCTTTGGTTTTGTAATTATGATTTACAAAGAGCATTACCTTGGAGACTTCTGAATCTATTCCTACACAAAATAAACAGATAGTCTTAACAGGAGCAGTACACCATATTGGCGGGGAGGTTGAGGAACCACAGTTCTGTTGATTATATCAACATACTTCCGAACGTTGACGTTTCCGTCGACAAATGTTGGCCCAAATATCGAGTTGCTACCCATAATATCCATCCTAACTACTAATTTCTGGTTGACATTAGCAATGTCAAATGAAACATTTCTAGGTTGGTTTCCGTTAGGCGCGTAATTATTGTAAAGCTTTTTAACCGTAACCAAAATCGTTATTTCTTTCTCTCTCAAGGACACCCTTTATATTCACCAAAGTCAATAAATAAAACCTACATTGTATTTTACGTTTTAACTCTGTAAAAGAGGGTTTCAGTTTAGTCAGTGTTGACTATAAAATGTCAACAATTTCTCCGATTACAAATTTACAATTCACAAAATATACACTGTTTAGAAAAACCTCTAAAACTTTTCACAGGAACATGCAATGTGAAAAATTCAAAAATATTCAAAAACCTTAAAGACATGTTTAACTTGAAAATAAACTATATTTTACCAAACCCTTTCCAACTGGTCCATAAAAAAATCAAAAAAACGGGTATAAATCATTCGTGGACGCTCTGTATGGTGATTAAAATATTGTATGTTTCCTATAAGTGAGTTGAGAAATATCTCGGCTTTATTATCTGATAGTTTGAAGGCAATCGAACACTGTTACTAAGAGTTATATAGACATTTAATGGATGCTCGATTGAATTACAGTTTTATACTAATACTAATACTAGACACACTGACCCTACTGATGTTATTTTTGCCACACGGTGTCCAAAAAGGGTAGTTAACGCTTCCTTCTAACGTCCATATTGACAACCATAAAGCAAGCTTAGTACCATAGTATAATTAATAGCTAAGGGTCTTTTTATCAATTTCTGTTTATCGGCCCATGTGTTGTCTGTACGATTACGCCACGTGTAAACACCCTCATTTGGCTTGGTTAAGTTCAATGCACGCGTAAGTCCGTTCGTGAACGCGCACGTAAAACTTATTTTTGGGTATACGTATACGATAAATGACGCGACCATAAAATTGCTTTCAAAACCCGTTTATAGTATTTAAAACACGTAAATAGCTTTTCAAAAGAACTTGCACGTTGTTCTGTTTTGTTTGTTTGTTTGTTTGTTTTTCTCAAAGTGGTTGAAATTTT
>JXSR01S025381.1:16802-28883 GCA_000969725.1 Ophiothrix spiculata
GGGCTCACTATCCAGTGCCATGCTTTTATCATTATAATTTAAACTCATCATCAAGGTATACATGGCAAAAGATGGAACAGTAGTATCAGGTGGTAGTTTGCCATTGCTTTCCACCCACATGGAGCCCCCAAAGGTGTTAAGACACCAATGGGAAACCCAGCAAAATTTAGGGCTGGTAAGGGTATCTTTCAGCTCCTCGGCAGTACTACTTAAAACCTGCCTCCCCTTCAGAGAACAGCTTCAGTGAAAAAACATGTATGAAATGCACAATTGTGATGAGGTCTGCTGATTTTGCTATATTTCATCACTAAAGATGATCATGAAAACCTGTACGAAATATCCCATTGGAACCAAAGCATAATGGGAATGTTCTGATATCTTCTTTTGTGTCCAAATTTTATATGTTTTAGACAGTTTTACTTTAACTTCAAGTAGGACTCAAAATAAGTTTCACTCATCGGGGCCCACGGTTGCCTTGTTGTGATAGAGAGCCACAATATTGAGAAAGAAATAGTTAAGCTAGTATATGGTTTGTATTTTAGACTTACATTAATTGGACACTACAGTGTGTCCCAGAATGAAGTTATCAAGATTTCAACGCCACACAAAAACCAAATTCTTCCAGTCAATGAAACTTAGGGACGGCTTCAAAACTCAACCGGCGGTTGTCTGCCGGTTCTTGGCGGTTGGCTATTGTTTATTCCGGTTGAACCGCCCAGAACCGCCCGGAACCGACAGGTAACCGCCGGTTGAGTTTTGAAGCCGCCCCTTAGTGACAATCATGCCTAATGTCTTGACTTGCCGTGGTGCAAAAATAAAGAAAATCCATGCGTTCGTGTTCTAGAAATGAGCATTTGAAGCTTTATAGGGGTTTGGACACTTTTCCCAGTTTGGGAAAGTTGCGTATATAAAAATTCAACGGAGATTTGCAGCATAACCATGCAAAGAAGAACGTCATCTTTACAGACAGTCATGCTAATATTTGTCCAATTATAAGTGTCTTTGTGTTCAAGATTATAATAAACCTAAATCTGCTTCTTTTTCAAATGTAAAATCATTTAATATAATTCATTAGGTAGTGAACGAAAATCATTGAGTGGGGCATTTGAAAACACGCAAAAGGGTTGTTGGTAGCAGTGGTTTGTTGTAGGAATAAGGTCATTCAAAGCAAATATAACACCTCATTGGTCAATGTAGAAAAGAGCAACATGATTATCCAATACCTGGAAAGTGCAGATATCATTGAAACAATGGAAAGATTTATTTAACATTTCCAGGAGTCAGATATCCCCATTGCATAAGTAGCCCATCTTAAAAATGTCAGAAAATAAGAAGCTTATGGTATCAGATATGAAAGAAGGAATTGAAAAAAAGATGCGTGTGGACGCCAAGGTAGTAACCGACTTATAACATTCTGCTAAACCTTTATTAAGACTCCAAGGTATCATCAAGGAGAGGCAACATGCGAAAAACAAAACAGAAATGTTGGTAAAGATGACATCCAAGCTTAATACTTCCGCAGCAAATTACCACTGGATTTTTACAACCTCCCCAAACGGGGAAAAGTGTCCAAACCCTTCTAGAGCTTCAAACGCTCACTCCTAGATAATTCATGCATGGATTTTCTTGATTGTTGCACCATAGCAAGTAAAGATATCAAGCATAATTGTCATCAACTTTCAGTGTCTGGGGTATTTTAGTTTTTGAATTATGTGGTATTGAAATCTTGATAACTTCATTCTGGGACACACTGTAGTTTATTTCACTCCAGCATTTAGAGCCATAAAATAATATGGCTTACTCTTGATATGGACACTTATATTCTTCCACCAACCTTGACTGAACATTTTTTATTATTTTCGATAAAGTGATATTTTACATTACTTTTAAAATGCATGATTTTGTAAACATTCTAGCCTATAGGAGCCGCTGTGATGGTCATGATACATGGTGGTGGATATGCCGTTGGTATAGGCAGTGTGGTTGAAAATCTAGACTATCATCCGATGGCTGCTATTGGAAATGTTATTGTTGTTACCATCAACTATCGTCTCAACGTACTTGGATTTCTCTCAACTGGTACGTATGTTTGCATCCAGAAGCTTAAATTATGTATATAGGATATGCGTTGAGACATGCATTTCTGTTCAATGAGTAAGGGAAGGTGGGTGAGTTGGCCCTCGGGGCGAGTTGGCCCACCACGAGTTTCTGCTCACGTGACCTAGGGAGATTTATGTTACTGGTGATTTTTGGTCATATATAATTCATCAAATTTACCATAAAATTTACAAAACCCAGCTCATCTCTTTGTGTGAGTTAACAGTAAAACAAGTTTTTGAGTTACCTAAGTAAACTTTTTTAGCAAACGTAATTTGTACTAGTGTCAAGATATTACTTCGCTGGTCGAAGTTATTATTATTGATTACAAGCTATGGTACATGTCCAACATGTCATGGTATCAAATCCACTTTATCCTTTGTTTTGTTGGTATACCAGGAGGTTAAGTCAAAACTGGGACTACGGGGCGAGTTGGCCCCTACCACATGGGGCAAGTTGGCCCTATGGCGAATTTGCCCAAGATGGTATGCTAACCTACTTAGACTCTAGCACAATAACATTTATGACGTTTTAACACGATTTTAATTCTAAACAAGTAAATAGATGCGTATAACAAGACGCAATGAGTCTTAAATGAAACTGGTAGGCCTATATTGCATATATTGCATGCAGATAACACTGTAGGTCACAACGTAGCTTTTTAAAAAATCGATATTGTATTAATTTATTATGGCATTTCATCTCAAAAGGACATTTTTGTATGCAGAACATTCCCATGCTACACTTAATAAAACATAATGTATAAAATGTGTCACGGTAAAATGAGTACGACTCTTTTCTTGTAAATAGGGCCAACTCACCCCACTGGGTGGGCCAACTCGCCCCGCATAGCAAGAGTTGGCCCTTTTGACGCCTTTTTTATTTTTTTAATTATTTAAATACGATAAGCCGCAGAGTCTTAGTATTTACATAAAACATAGCTTGGGTACATATCTAGCTTGTGTTAACAGGAAAATCTTCTAGACCTTAACCTCTCCAATACAGGGGCGTTCAAGCAAAAGGGGGGCCAACTCACCCCAACCTCCCCTATTCAATATTTCGATACGTTTTATAAGCAGAATGTTAACAACAACGTTAAACGTTCAATATCTTACTTTATTGTTGTTTTGCAGGTGATGATGTGCTTCCAGGTAATATCGGTATGCTGGATCAAGTAGAAGCACTGAAATGGGTCCAAAAATACATTTCAGGTAAGTAAATATAATAATGACTAATCGTAATGCAAAAAAAAAAATACCGGATAGTTGTGCAACAATTTACATGCCATCTAAATATGTTTATTGAAGTCTGTCTCCTTTTTATAGGTTTGTTTTTGCTGTTCAGAAAGTATCAAACCTTAGCTATGCCAGAGCTGACAATACAGGGTGTCAAAAAACAACAACAGTACAATGTTTGAGTGTAGTTTTCTTAGGTTTAACGGATAGTCAGAAAGTATGTAATGATTACCGTTCATAGTCCCATGAATTGAACATTCCGATGTCGTTTGTTTAATTTCAATCGGTAGTGTACAACACAAGTTATGTTATATATCAAATATTTGGGAGGATTTTTGTCTGGTCCAATGATTATTGTCATGAAGCTGACGTGTTATTAAACGAAATGAAAATGAATCACCTTGGGAAATTTATCATATCGGTCTTATATTTTCATCAAATTTGTTCGGTTTTTTTAACATATACCAAAGATCACATGCACATAATACATCGATAAACTTTTTACGGTTGAGTGAGCAGATTAAGGACATTTCTCAATAGAACGTTATTCAATGGGGAACTTAAAAAACATAAAATTTAACCAGAAAATTGTACATCCAAATATTTGACAAAGCACAACTTGTATTCTAGATTACCGATTGAAATAAAACAAACGATATCTTAAAGTTCAATTCATGGATTTGAAAATGCAACCTTTACATACTTTCTAACCATCCGCTAATAAATCTTCAAAAAATGCACACAAAGATGTTAAGGTTTATAATGAGACACCCTGTATTACCGACCGGTGTTGTATAGGTGTCCGCTGAATTTCTACCCGGTATGACGCCGTATTAAAGCACATCGTAGCCCCTCCGCAAGGTTATGTAACCATTGTATCCAGCTCACTTTGTTTGAAAAAATAGCACATGTCATATATTGATGCAATATAACATTAATAATTATCCATTTCTGTCACCTTTACAGGCTTCGGAGGAGATCCGAATAGAGTCACAATATTCGGTGAGAGTGCTGGCGCCGGAAGTGTTAGTCTCCATACAGTGTCGCCGCTTAGTAAGGGTCTGTTTTCTCAGGCAATTATGCAAGTGAGTGTTATTCAATAAGAATATTCTTTGACGCATGTTTAAGATCACATAAAAATATCCTGATGAAAAAAGTAAATCTAATAATCATACCCATGTATTACGGTTGTTCGACAATGAGTCTGTAATATGTCTAGGTGTATTTTCCCCGATTATGACATGATCTTCAGTCTGATAAGTTCAATAATATCGAATACGTTGCTTTTAAAATGGAATGCTGCAAACTACATTGCCAACTATATAGGTATTATTTATTCGGGCATTTCTGTTGAAGCAAAAACACAAATCCGTCCTGTCTTGTCTTGTGTTCCATGTTGTGTATAGTTATGTGCCGTAATGTCCTTGACATCAATTATTCCATTTTATATATTTTTCTTAAGGTGAGGCCAGACAAAAAGCTCTTAGGAGTTTATTGGCCTCTCCACCATGTTTCGATTTTGCTTTTAGCATAGCCTACATATTCGATTCTCAACTTCAGCTAACTACTAGAGCATTCAAATTATTATAATACTTTGTAGATCAAATTATTATAATACTATGTAGATCAAGTTTATATTGTATAATAACACTTAAGTGACCAAGGGGGGGGGGGGGGTTCCAAGGGGCCCTACCACAAGTTTTCGCGCGTAAAAAAATTACATCGCTGCTCCATGTAATTGTCAAACTTAACGCAGCGGGTCCCCCAGTGGCAAAATAAATTCAAATCGATTCAGTCGTTTTCGTGCTAATTAGCATAAAGTGATTTTTTGAGGGCGCTGTTCAAATTTGTTTTGACCATAAAATCGAAACCGAATATTTTTTTTTTCTAATTGTAATTTTTGCAATGTAATTGTACTTGCAATGTGAAAATTTGAGCAAAATTACATGCAAAAATTCCATCGGGAACACGGTTTTTGAAATTTTTTCGGGAACATTTTTGAAGCGACACAAAAAATTGTGAAAAACACACTAAATGACACTTTTAAGTTTGTCTTTAAATCATAGAGTGGAACTTTTTATTCTCCTTGGGCAATTAAACCAGATACAGAGATCTACACCAAGAATGCCTTTGCTTTTGGAAAGCTTATTGGGTGTGACAAGGACGACTCAAGGACAGTGGCGTAGCTAGGGGGGGGGCAAGGGGGGCACGTGCCCCGGGCGCCACCCGCAGGGGGGCGCTGAAATGACAAAAAGGAAAAAAGAGAAGAGAAAGAAAAAAGGGGAAAAGAAAGGAGAAAAAAAGGAGAAGAGAAAAGAATACTTTTGCCCTCAAATATCATCATACATATTTATATACCCACAAACTGCAGTAAAACCCTATAGATTCAGAGGGCTTCGCCCCCTCTACCCCCACCGAGGCTTTCATATAACCCCACAAAAAAGCATAAAATGCAGTAAAACCCTGTAGCTTCAGGGGCTTCGCCCCCTCGACCCCCACCGGGGCTTTCCTTATTAAGCAATTAGCCAATTTTTTCCGCGCTCCGCGCGCCCTTACAATTTTAGTGGGGTTTTTTAGCTTAAATAAGCAAATATTATTGCAAAAAACCGCGATTTTAGACAAATTATAGCACAAAATACTCATTTTCACCAAAAAAGAAGTTTTTCAAAGCTGTTTGCATTTTTTTGGGGGGGGGGGGCGCCAGTTTCAATTCTTGCCCCGGGCGCCAGATACCCTAGCTACGCCGCTGCTCAAGGAAGCTGGTAGACTGCTTGTCTGATATATCTGCTGATGTTCTTGTCAATGCCACGGAGAGAGTAAGTCAAAAATGTCATTCAGTTGTCCCGTACGGAAATCTCACATGGATGTAATGTTTTATAATTAGGATAATGGAAAATGACCAAAATACCGAAATATGAGACTTTATCTGCAGTTATTTAGTGTACCAGAAAAGAGGTTATGCGTTGTTGAAAAAAATCAATTATTTAATATTTTTGACTTTTATGACCACATTTTATATTTATTCTTAAATAAAATCATGATTCTCCAAGATTTCGATAATTTTTCACACACAAATCAAAAGAGCTCTATTATGTCGTAATAAATGTTGTTGGATATCAAGCATTGATGAATTCTAGCCTTAAAAAGCCTTAGGGGTGCTCTGGCAAAATGAGAGGAAAGTTGCATATTTCAAAATTGAGTTCAGGACTTTGTTTAATTCTCTGTAACCTCAGCTTTTGAATGATATATAATATGTCACACTTTCTTTCTCCATTCTTCATTTAGAGATGGAAATCCAAAGAGGTCCACTGAATATATTGCAATAAAAATTAGTTGCAAATTGATTTCAAAGATGCTGATTACTACAGTGCAGTGTATAATAGCAACACCTGATCAACTAACCGTTAATAATTGCACTTACCGGCAACATTGACCCTCAAAACGTAAGGAATTATGCATGAATGCGTTTTATGTCAAAACACAAAATTTGACTATTTTACCCTATCTTAATTTAGACGTCATTTATTCAAAATGTAGATTTGCGACTTTCCTCTCCTTTTTGCCAGAGCAACCCACGCAATATATTCAAAAAATAGGTAAATTAACTGACCTATGGCCAACATACTTAAACCGATCAAATGAGTTTGTCTCTGGTACTATAATCATTTTTTGGCATTAGTTAAACGAAAATTTGCATTAGGTGAGAAAACAGGCCGGAATTTTGCCTACTTACAGGCACCAGAATATGACACGTTTTTATTTTGATAATATAAGTACAACATGTATACGAATACAAAGCAGCTCTAGAGCATTATTTATGACATTTATCAACATTTTTGTTTAATTTCAGATATTTGAAGTATTATCGCCAGACGATGATTCCCTGCTTCCATTTGGACCTGTAATTGATGGTCATTTTCTTCCTAAGAGTCCATCCGATCTTATAGCTGAGAAGCAATTTAACCCTTCCAACATTATTGTTGGCTACACAGCTAATGAAGGATCCGCCGACCCATTCGTTATATTAAATGTGAATGACAAACCCAGATTCAATATATCTGAGTTTGATAGTTTTTTAAAAATGAGTAAAATTAAGGCTGCATTTGATCCATTGAAAAGAGGGGCCATTGATCTTGTTTATGTTGACCATTCTATGCTGATAAGCGATGAGCCGGATTACTTTGACGCCTACGTTGATCTTACTACTGATTACACGTATGCATGTCCTAGTGTCAAATACTTAAACATGGCTTCCGATGCCAAGATTGGAAGGATGTATTCTTATTATTTTAACCACCATCCGTCAGCAAGTTTTATAAATGGTCCTTGGACTGGAGCAACTCACGGAGATGACCTCATGTTTTTTGGGATTTGTTTCTTGGAAAATGAATTCGAGTTATCAGACGAAGACTGTGAAATATCTTTCAAGATGATCAAATACTGGACTAATTTTGCCAAAACAGGGTAAGAAAGTAACATATTTACAAAATACATTATAGAATTCAAATGCCTGTTAACAATTGAAATGTATTTAAAACCGGTGTAAACGTTTTCAAGGTCCCTCTGGAATCAAAGTCCGCCTTCCATAGACTATAACGGAATAAATATGAACCTAAATGTTACGTTAGAGTTATTGGCCTAAACGATACTGTTCAACCCGGACAGTAAGATCAGAGGACTATCATTTCTAATAGACCGGGAAGGTCTCCATTTTTGAACATATCTGTAAATCAATTTCACCCAAGAATCAATCCCGCTCAGGAACACAAACCCCTAATAGAAAAGAGTATGACGGTTTTGTTGGCTACTCCCAGTTTACTATTATATTTTGCAGAAATCCTAACATTGATTCTGATGAAGAGTCCACCTCTCCCGAAGCAGACGACTGGCCACAGTACACTCCAATAACTCGGATGTTCAAAGAGCTGGCTCCAGCTATGGAGAATATTATCGACCCAAACGGAAGTCGGTGTCGTGTCTGGAATGACTTCCTGCCTGCATTGGATGCAGCTGTAGGTAAGCAGCTTTTTATTTGCACACAAAATGCACTTCTGATTTTAATGTTATTCTTTGCCTCATTTTATTTGAATCCAACCGATTATTCATATATCCAAGCTGTACTTCTGATTATTAACATTTATATTTGATTTGCCTTTTTCAGCTGAAGGAAGATGTAAAAACCCCTGGACTGAAGAAAACCAACAAACCTTAGCACCAAAGGCAAGGAAATATCAAGGTGGTGGTTTTGACGAAAAGGAAAGGAAAAATTGAATTTTAACTATTACAGTATCAAGGGTTGTGTCAAAGAGCACACCACTAAATCTATTTCACGTTTATATATAAGCATGATAAGTATGATATTAAATGCGCTATTAGCGCATACATGAGTCAATGATAAATAAACAATAATTATGCGTTTTTAACTCGAACAAGCCACAAACTATGTGTAGACGTGTTTCATAATTCAACAATTCAGATTTGTAATTTATCAAGGTAATAACAAAGTAGTATTTTTTGCTTATAACTTAAGTAGAAATGGTATTTATAATGTAGAGAATTGGTATTGTTGTGATAGTGGTTGAAGTCACGACGTTAGAATGGTACGTTTTTGCTAAATAAATGCACTGTTTTGTTTGCTTTGGTTGAATTTATAATGGCGCCATCAAATAGAATGGATGAAATAGAAGTGTGTTGCTGTCAACATTATTTTTTTAACCACGACTGCGTAGAGGAAAGAAAACATTTGATATCCACTTTGAAAGTAAATCTCGTCCTAGAAACTGATTAATCACGATTTCTTTCGTGTAGTTGCATTAACGTCAGACTTCTAATTTAAGTTGACCCTTAAGTCTTTAAACCAGGCTTACCATTCGGGAACGTGTCACCGTTTATCATGTCTCACTGTCGCAGGCGATCTTTCTTCTTCTTTTTTGACTATTCACAGGCTGGAATGACCCTACAATCACGAACAGCTAGACCTGACGTGATCCATGCAATGCATTTTGTTTAATTGTGTATTACAAATAACATGCATCAAATCTAATAAAGCGCCCATGAAGAGGTCCAAAATGACCACCAGATTTCAATTTGTTTGTTCCAAAATACACAATAGCAACACTATACAACGTTAAACAATTTGAAAATTGAAAACAATAAATGGGAAACAGCTTTGAAATGTAAACTATTAACCAAAGGTCCAAAGTGGATGGGCGAAATATTATATAAAAATGGATAAAGTGACATTAATTCACAGTACTCAAACTATATAAACTAATCAGAATAATTAGTGGAACATTGCTGTGAGGGTTGCAACAACAGATTTAATTCTCCAAAACCTTTATATGTTGTTAACATGACTCAAAACCACAATGGATACCAAAATGAAATCCAAATTTCTCTACAACAACAAAAACAACCGCTTGACACTAAAAACATAACAGCAGTGTAAAATTAACTCAGGCTCCTGACACTTTATCCCTATATATTTCATAGCTAATTGGATTAACATTTCTCAATATTCGCTGGTTAAGGTTTCTTTCCTGATCACGTGATCAGTGGTCCCAATTAACGAGGACGCATAAAGAATAATCCTGCTCAAATATCGCACGACATAGCAAAAGAAGTCGTCCTTGATGTGTGTTACCCTTAATCGGGTACAACGTGTTCGAACATTCTTCATCGTGTGTCTTCGTTTTTATCGACATGAAAGTGGGACGTAGGCTAGTAATCGGGGCCATGTTTTGAAGTCAGTGTCATATGTGTCCTGTCATATCTAAAGGTACCTTAATACCGGCATAGTAAATTACGAGATACGGGCCATTGAAGCTGAGCATAATCAAAAATCATGTCCAAGGTCGAATTACTAATTTCATCAGAAATGTTTCCTTTGAAGTGTATTCTATCATATTAATCAGGTTTCAACATCCAAAACATAAGACAAATGTTTTAAAAATCGATATAAAAATCCTTTCCCTATTGAAGTTTTACCAGTACAGAAACTTTAAAACTTGATTTTCTCAGAACGATGGTTTTCTGGATCACACCGATGTCTTTTACCAATTTCAATGTAACTTTGCAATCGAACATCCAATAACCAAAAGCAAGGTGTCATTTTAAAGCTTAAAATGTAATCTTGCACATGAGACCAAAAAATCAATTTTCATTTTGCCACCCTTAAGGTACCTTTCGATATGACGGGTCACATATATGTTACTCTGTGGTTAAGTATTCAATATCGTCAGTGAAAATGGCTATGAGGGTAATACTTATTCCATTATTTATTTTGTCGTTAAAATGTTTTAAACCCACAATGGGTCCACCTTTTAATTTGAAGCATGTTCAGATCATTGATTTTTTAAAAAATGATTCTGCAGGAAATCTCCAACCCATTTTTGCGCAAACGATAATAGTCTAGAACCTCATAATGGGAGCTATTAAAATCATAATTTGGGTGACATGACCCTTATGAACAGTAAATGTGTTTAATGCTGCATAAATGTTACTCTAATACACTCTTAACAACACCGACAATAACATTTAATAATGATGATAGTAGGACCGTTTCCCGTTTAAGTTTAAAATGTTGCACTAATGTGGCTCTAATCCATTATGAACAAAACATTATTGTTGGTAGCCGTTTTGGAGATCATTACGGCCCCATTTCGAATCAAAAACAATATTATAACATGGTATGGGTAAAACTATTCTGTTGTGACCTTTGTCACTTATTGTTATGAATATTTTAATTCATTTTTAAGAATAGAATGGTATTTTGATCGCCATTAAAGACATTGATAGGGGCTTCATTTTGAATTAAAAGGCTGTTTATAAAAAATGTTGATGAAACAAATTATACTGTTACAACCTTAAGACATTTGCCCTTATTGTTTTGAACATATTAGTTCGACGGAACTCACAATTCGGATACGTATCTGAATTTGGATACTCCGTATCAAAATTCTGATACCCGTATAAGAATTTGGATTAAAAACAGCTGAAACGGGATATCAGATGAAATATACAGCTTCGCCGCACACCCTACCGGTATGTATGAAAGTCAATAACATTATCATCATTTGTCATCTACATTCTAAGAAAGTTTTGCCCTAATTATTTTGCCTTCTGTGATAAGGAGCTATCAGGTCATGTTTCGAAGCTGTCCTGTTAGAATTGCACAGATGGAAATGACATTTCCACAGATATATTTATCATAGATGCAAGAAAGATGTTCTACATGTACTTGCCAGTTTACGCTATCGATTTGTTTCCTGCGCCACGACAGGCGTATCAGAATTCAGATACCCCTCTGTAGCCTAATTCTGATACGGGTATCACAATTTGGATACAAAATGTACGTTGGTATCCAAATTCAGATACGTATCCGAATTGTGAGTTCCGCCGAACTGATATTATTTAATTACCTTATTAAATGTTACTGTTAATGCCACTTTATAACCTATTTTAGAATAAAAAGAGAATTTTGGCCGCCATTTTGGACCTCATTTCAAATTGAATTTAACACATCTTAGGGTGATTCTAAACTTAACATTTGTGACCGAAAAATGGAAAAATTTCACTTTAAAACGGCCACAGAACCTAGCATAAACATTATATCAACAAATTTGTTGTTGATAATGGTGCTCACTGGTGGGATCAAGACGTACAGGTGTTTGAAGATTAAAATAATTGCCAAAATACTGAATACAGTTCATGTAACGTTTGGTAACGTTTGTGACCTCGCACGGAAATG
>JXSR01S025382.1:0-16462 GCA_000969725.1 Ophiothrix spiculata
GAACAGGAGTTTTTAAAAAGTTTACATGTAAGACATGGCATTTATTAGGCTTGGGAAGCATATCATTTATCTTACACCAATTATCTAAAGCATCCGGATGTTGTTGGAGCTGATAATTGTTTGTTTTTACATTAATGATCTCCGCCAGAGATAAAATCTCCAGGTAAGATCATCGACAAATTTCCATTGATCACCAGTTGTCTCGGCAGCGTCATTGACCATCACAGTGAAAATACCAGGACCCAGTTTTGTGCCCTGGGGCATGCCACAGGTGATTAATTTTTAGTTTTTCTAGTTTTAAGGCTAGAAAGCTGATTTTTGTACTTAGCACTGTGTGCGATTTGCCAAGAAACTACTGAAACTATAGATGGTCTCACTTCAGAGGAGATAATTTTTGTAACGGCAATATTGTGATTATTTTTTTCAAAAGCTTTAGTGAAGTCCACTGCCATCAAAGTAGCATAATAAGATGGTTTTTCTATGCCAGATATAACTTTAAACAACAAATAAACAAGATAATGAGTGGTACTTGCACTTTTAACATTACCATTCTGCTTTTCGTCAAGAAATGGAGTGAAATCATCCCTCAACCACTCAGCTAAAATGATTCAAACACCCTCCCTAAGATTTTTGTTAAGGCAATTGGGTGCAACTCATTAGCCGACACAGGTTTTTTAACTTTTGGCACAGGAACAATGGAAGCTGATTTCCAAACAGATGGGAACTTGCGTTCCTGGAGACTGGTGTTGAAAATGTTAGTCAGAGGCTCAGACACCTCATTCGAGAACTCTTTAATGATCTTAATTGGAATGGTTCATAAATATCATCACGCTAATAAAATAATGACCTAACTTCCATGGCTGCCATATGACATTTCTGTGTAGACTCATTCTTCTATGGTGCCAACTTGTCTAACACAATTGTACTCACCAAATATAACACATCATTAAAGAAGGATATTGATTTCAATAAATATAATGTAAGGCCGAAACCATAGTCGGCCTCCAAACAAAATTTTCCCTACCAAACATATGGTCGTGACGTCACCAAATATTTGCCACCGAATTTAAAGTATGAACGGGTAACAAACATTTGGTCTAATGTATATGGCAATTCAATAACATGTGCAATCTAGCGCGGAATGTTATTTGGTCTCAACTCAGTGTTGGCGTTATTTTATTTGGAGTCACTTGTCATTTTGACATCACGACCAAATGTTTGGTTGCGAAATTTTTGTTTGGAGGCTGACTATGGTTTCGCCTTAAAGCATAGCACTACCCATTAGCCTTTTAAGAATGGTTGATATTACACACTCAATTGAACATGTGTTGTATTTACCAGGTTTTACCCAAATTTAAGTAAGCCCTCTTCTATTGTTTACCCAATTTGAATGGATTTTCATAGAAAAGTAGGATATAAATTTCACATACGGCAGCCATGGAAGTTATTCCATTATTCTATTAGCATGACGATATGATATCAAACAAATAGTCTATAATGCTGGTCCAGATTCTTATATCCCCTCATCATATTAAAGGGGCATTGAACAAAATTTTGAAATTTTGTTTGTGGATGATTTACACTTCCTATGTTAGAAAATAACAGTCAATTACAAAATATCAGGAAAATTTTGATCAAAACCTTTAAAAAAGTCAATTTTTTTTATTTGTTGATTTTGGGTTGAGGCTATTCTCTAAACGTATTTATTGATGCTATACAATGAGAAAGAGACAAAAGATTTATTGTAAAACATCCCTTTCACATCATAGATTGCAGAAAAAGCAAAAGGAATTTTAAATTTTCATTTTATCTCCTGAAAAGGCCAATTCTAGAAATTCAACTATAGAGGGCACTATTTATCGTTGTCGACAACGATAATTAAAAATTAGAGAATATCTAAATATTTTGATATATATGGTTTGAATTTGACAATGAAACTTTGCATGCTGTCATTATTACCACTAATACTTCAAATGATGCAAAAATCTCAAAATGTTTTGGGAAAAGTTAGGGGATGATGCTGAACCTGTCCAATGCCCCTTTAACCTAAGGCAAACACAATGTCTCAGCAATCAAACTTGTCGTGTTGCAGTGGCACTCTTGCAACTATAAAACTGGGTTGTTGTTTCCCCAAAAGAATTGATTTCAACCATACACAACATTGCTGCTGCAACACAACACAACATTGCCACTGAACACAAAATTAATTAATTACCAAATCCACTCGTCAAATTCAACTACTGACTTTTTGAATGTACATCACCTTTACTGTTGAGTTATTTCGTATCAGAGCACAAAATACGGTTAAAAATACTTTGTCAATGCTTCGGTCATAGAGTAAGCTGATTGTCAATTCTTTTTATAGATTAAAGATATACATTAATTTAAAGATTTTTCAGTTGGCATACAGTTGAAGTAGATAAGAAAATATGGTATCTTGTTGGCAGATTCTATTTCCACACCTGAAAAGGAAATCTCGACACTAGGACATATAAAATATAAAGTAGATCCAACGGACAAGGTACAAAACACATCAAGGATCAATTTTGATACAGTAGTTACTTAGGGCGTGTTCACACATAATTTGGTCATGACTATCTTCTCGCTCGTGAGCAGCTCTAGAGCGAGACAACTTATCAGTTGCGTTCACACTAGGACACGACTTGCGCGTTAAAACTAGTGGCGCGTGACTTTTGGTCACGAGCGAGGCACTTTCTAAAATTGCGTTTACACTGAGAATTTGGTCATGAGTGGCTCATGAGCGAGAATATAGTCATGACTAAATTTCTCAGTGTGAACACGTCCTTAAACACTCAGACAACATGCAAGGGTAGCTTGACTAACTTACTTGCTTGGTCTGTCAAAACTACCACTGGTTCACTGTAGTTACTCAGGGAATCCTTGGCACCGGCATCATTCACTACAGCTACACTGATGCTATAATTGGTGTATGGTTTCAACCCAAAAAGCTTGAACTGAGAAAACAACAAGGTTATACATATATAGGTTAACAAATATAAGTTCACCAGAACATGTCAAAAGGTTTTTTTTATATTCATTATACATGCTAATGTGCTTTTGTCTATTTATGATCATGTGTATATCATATCTGTCATTTATGTATCGTAATGTATGAAAGGCTAATATAAACTAGGTACTTATTATCAATATCAATTAGCAGTCAAGTTAGCTCAAATGGTATGGTGCCCCCTTGTCCTGAGTTCCAACTTTGCTGGTGCCAAAAAGTTCAGCGTGCTTGAAATTCTCTTGGACAAGGAACTAACTGCAAATTGTCTTGTGGAAACCCTTATCATGAACAATTCACATACAAAAATATTAATATGCAGTGATTTGGTCTTAATCAATCTTAGTCAATCATTAGTAGTAAGTCTCTTACACAATACAAAACCACCAGTTCACAATTAACTTATTCACAATGTTGTAGAATATAAGGGATATGCTATGGATTTCGTAACAGATCTGATTGCTTGTTCAAGGTTTATAGAGTATAGTCTACCATTAAGACTGTCTAATGGTAGATAACTAACCTTGCCTCATACTGCCATCGGTGTCATGCGTATCAGAGAAATCTCCAGTGCTGTATTTGATCTGATAACCTACTAGTCTACCATTAAGACTGTCTAATGGTTGTTAACTAACATGTCGCATACTGCCATCAGTGTCACACATATCAAAAAAGTCTCCAGTGCTGTATTTGAATCTCTAACCTACTGTTCTACCATTTAGACTGCCAATGGTTATTAACAACCTGTCACATACTGTAATCAATGTCATGCATATCAGAAAAGTCCCCAGTGCTGTATTTGATCCTATAACCTTCTAGTCTACCATTAAGACTGTCTAATGGTTGTTAACTAACCTGTCGCATACTGCCATCAGTGTCATGCGTATCAGAGAAGTCACCAGTGCTGTATTTGATCCTGTACCCTATTAGTCTACCATTCAGGGTGTCTAATGGAGGCTCATTCCACATCACTTTGATGCAGGTTGGATCCACTGCCATTGCTGTCACATTATTTGGTGGTGTGGTGGGCTCTGAATTGAAAGAAAAAACAATAAACATAAACATGTAAATATTGATCAACATAAACACCATAACTTTGAACCTAATGCTTTTTCTTTAATAAAGAATATATTCTCAAAAGTAAATAATGTAGAAAATGAAAAATTATCATGCCCATTCTTCAACTGTCTGAAAATGCTAGGTTCACATTGTATAGCGCCTACATAAAAGAGAAAGTTACATTGGTTTGGGTTCAGATACAAACAATGACCAATTATTTTGGAGATATTCTGAAACTGAACAGATTGAAAAAAGTACAGAGTTAACAATAACACACCACTAAGGCCCTGTATCTATAGGCTGTTCCATTGTAGCACAAGTCCTTGTTTCATGTTCCCTTGTGATGCACCACATATAGACAATAAAACATTGTTTTGCTTAGAGGACGAATATATAGATGAGTTGACACTAATGTATATAAACACGGATAAGGAGCTAGTCCACAGATATGCATGAGGGAACGACAAATGATTGCTGCACATTTCAATAGCCCTACTTGATTTGGCGTGAATTTTGAAAGCATGTGTCCTAAATAAAACCTTCTGTGCACGCACACTGCCGGGCATGACGTCCTATATCAACTCATCTATAGGTTGTACCCATGTCACAAGCAATTGTTTCATGTCAATGACAATGTTACTGACATGGCACAAGGGAACAGTCTGTGGATACATGACCTAGGACTGCTTTTGTGATTTACAATACAGTTCTTCTTTTTTGTGATTACTGCCCAACATCCCATGTGGGACAAACGAGCAGTTGAGAGGTACATTGCCAGGTACAATGTGCGCAACAGATCACAATTACAGGCTACAATACCTTACAATGAGTCTCGATTCAGAGGCTCTGGCATAAATATCACATTGCTGCAGGGAAAACAGGATTTTTCTGCACAATAGTATTCAAATACAGTTACAACATACTGGAATAAGACCTCTGAAGACAAAAATCAAGTTCTGCTCTGACTTGAGAGCAAGAATTCTCAGCATTTCTTAGTTGATCCAGGAAAGTCGGGAGTCTCCAAACTTTCCTGGTTGATCTAAACAATGGTATTGTGGCAAGGCAACATTAAAGGCCATATAATAGTGACAAAGATTTAGAAAACATTTGTGCACATTTGCAATCCTCTAGTCTTCTGACCAAGGCATATGTGTCCTTTATGTCTTCCCATCTTTAAAAAGCAAATTCATTTAATAACCACATGATCAAAAGAAGAAGGGTTCAGACATTTTGGTTCATAAAATATGTTAGATAGATTTACATTCAAAAACATACAATTTAGATTTGTTATCAAATTTCTAATGCGAGTGAATTTGTTTTTACAACCTTGCGCTAAATGTAGACCTGCTCCAAGATATCAGTTAACAAAAGGTTCAGCATGGTTACCATATAACATACAACAGGGAAGGCTTATTTTTGTTTTGTTGAAGTTGATTAGAAACAGAGAAAGAGGAAAATATATGACACCATGTCTGTGATCAACAATGGACACAGGACAAAATGTAGTCTGATATTGATTCCAGTGATGGAAAATGTACTGCAATTAGCTGCTATGTTGGCATGTAATGATTTTTTATGACAAGTGCTCTATATAATGTTGTAAAAATGAGTACAGATGCGAGGGGTATTAAAAGTTTTTAACTTCACCCAGAAGAACTAGAACTACTATGATATCGAACAACTGAACTTTATCACGTTGCATGTCTCAATTTTCTCAATGCAGCTTAAATGGTTAGCGGCCAGGTTGCTGGTATCTATCGGCACCAATAAAGAAAATAAAACTGCTTAAGAGACCATTTTTGCACTATAATGTACATAGGGACGAGTGATGATTCTAACAAAATTTCAACAGTATAGCCTCTTTCCTTATGGGTGAAGTTTAAAACATTTTGATACTCCCTCATATATAGAAATATCTCATATTGGATAAGAATGCAGCTTCCATAGTTAGCTTCTAGCTATACAAGTGATGTGTCCCGAAAACCACATTAACCAAATCAATGATCACTTTAGGCTTAAGCTTCGGGTAAAAGATGACAAGAGAAACTGGTCATGCGTCTGGTATGATAGGAAAAAAACAAGGATGCAATCCAATAAACAAACAAGCCAATATTAATTGCATACGTGACACGTAACTGGATCATACATATCGAGTGCACACTATTAAGTCCATGATATACTAGCAAGATGTGTGTGGTTTGATTTTAGACGCTTTGAAGACGCTAACCAGACGCTAACAAGTTAAAATAATTTGACGTTTGACCTTAGCGTCTCTGTTAGCGTCTAGGTAGACGCTAGCTGCATCTTGCTAGTATATCATGGGCATTAGGGACAAACAATGCTCTGCATTTTTCTGCCAGTAGAAAACTTTTTATTTCATACAGCATTTGAATGTTGTGCCATGATCTTGTCATATAAATGGGTTGCCTGTGGTCAATTTTTTGGAAATTCTGCAGTCACAGATATCTGCTGTCAAAAACACAAAAATAAGCCTGGTAGCAAATTGCTGCAGCATACAATTGGCCATAATGTGGCAATCACTTCAATTCACCTTGTGAACGGCAAAATGTTGTTCTGGCAATAGCTGCCATATGTTATATTATTGTTACATATTTTCTATAGAAACTGAAAAACTGGCAATATGTCTCCCATATGTTAGCGGTTCTTGAAATGATTCTTTATGTGACACCTTCTCTTGAAGAACCAATTCGAGAGCCACTGAATCGAGACTGGACAAAGTATAATAGAGATTAATGCATATTTATGACAAATGGCAGCTATTTCATTTGTAACTTTTTGGTCCATGATTCAAATCATGTTCCACCTGATATAATGATAATCCAATTACTTGTAAAACTTTGATTGTAAATACACATGTATCAGTCAAAATGGAAAATGTCATGACCACAGATGAAATCAAATGCTTAGTTCCTAAAAATGGGGAAATCTTTAATACAAATTGGATTAAGTCACCTCACCTTTCGTTTGTCTTTTTATTCCTGCATAGTGAATAAAAAAACAAGCAACAAAAAATCCTCTCAAAATGTATTTGCAATAATCTCTGCTTTTGCGAAATAAATGAAATTTTTTACTTCAGGTCAAAATACTACTTTAAATGAAGTGTCGACAGTCAAACAAACTGCACTTCCCAAGTTTGCAATTTGAAATACAAAAATATCGAATTGGGGATTTGGTCCTTTAAATCCGACATGAAAAAGAACAAGGTTAAACAAACTGCACTTCCCAAGTTTGCAATTTGAAATACAAAAATATCGAATTGGGGATTTGGTCCTTTAAATCCGACATGAAAAAGAACAAGGTTGCCAGTTTCTGAACCACACTAAACACTTTAGGGGTGCACCATTTGATTTTCAGGGGGGGCATGGAAGTTGGGGTCGAGTCAAGTCGGGTTTTTTCGGCGGCAAAGTTTTTGTATTACATTTTTTATGTTTTTCTTTAATTTGAAGGGTTTTTTTTCTTACTCATCTTTGGGTCAAGATTTTTTTTTTTCGCGGCGAAGTTTTTTTTTTCCAAAAAACTTCCATGCCCCCCCCCCCCCCTGAGAATCAAATGGTGCGCCCCTTACGGACTGATCAAAATTTAAACAACATTTGATTTCAAAACTTCAACAATACATGATTAATAGCCTGTACATAATATCATTACTTGGAATTTCAAAACCAGATGTGTTTACTTTGATTGCTTTTTAAACCCTATTTGCCAGGCACCTAATATGCAACGCAAGGTGATACTTTGATCATAGCATGCATTATTACTTATAAAAACATAAATTGAACCCTGATATAAGTAGCACAACATCTCAATTAAAGCTTAAACACACTGATATCAAATATATGTGAAAACAAGACCTCCTTTCATATCTATGACCTCCTTTCACATCTATTTGATTTTAACCATTTGTTTTTCATCGAACTAAAATAAAAACAAAATGGCACATTTACCAAGCGTATTTTGATTTGTAACGACACCTTCAAGTTGCACCCTTTTGGATGTCAATATGAAGCTTGTTACATAGCAAGATAAGATGTAATGCTCTAAACCACCCTTGAAACTAATAATAATATTGATACTATGGCTCTAAAGCGCTCTACATATATGTAAATAACCAAGGGCTAAAGGATGAAAATGTTGCAAACTATTATAACATACACGGTTGTTATTGTACATATAATATGCAATATATAATCTCGGCAGACTGCATGGAGACACAATATTATTGAATCAGATTTTCTGAGGTTTGGGTTGCTTGCTAACCTCTGAACCAGTTTCCAGGGTTAAAAAAAACTTGTTGAAAGACAAATTTGGGCATCAGAACATTTCTGAAATGGCCAGATCTTCACATGTCAATTTACCATGTCTTCAGCCAACAATTATTGATCGAAGATTTTATCGATCAATATCGCCTGATGCTAAAGAACAGCCAAAGAACTTACAATCTATACAGAATAAAGCTGCAAAATTCATTTACTCTGCTGCAAGACTCGATAGCCCGGCTCCACTTCTTCATTCCTTACACTGGCTTCCAATCCAAGAACGCATTTCATACAAAATATGTCTTTATGTCTACAAATCACTTCATGCTCTGTCTCCACAGTATTTGGCTGATGTTTTGGTCCCAAAGTCAAGACCATCACAGGTACCAACCATTCGTTCAACTTTAGATTCAACACTCCTCGAAATACCATCAACCAAAAAGTGTATTGGTGACAAAGCGTTTGCTACTGCAGGGCCTTCTCTATGGAACAAGCTGCCTCACCATATTCGTGAAAGCCATTATATTGATTCTTTCAAAAATGTCTTGAAAACGTATCTTTTTCCATCACAGTAATATTCATGCTTTTTATCTTGCGCTATGATCTTTTTTGGAATTAGCGCGTTATAAATTTTGTTTGTTATGTTATGCTAAACTGTTACCAAGTTACACATAACTCAGTGCATTGCTCATAGCATGCATGTGCAACCGTCTTGTGCCAAACGATGAAATTGGGTGGAAAACAAAATTTACCATAATGTAACAGCTAACTTGGGATAGCTGAAAAATATAATCTCTGAACCACATGTACAACTCAGTCAACAGTCCCTTGTGTGTTTGTTTGCAAAGTGCCTTGCGATATTATGTAATTTACGTATTCATTAATTTCCTACTAAACACAGTGAAAACTATATATCTATCAACACATAATACAAATTACAATTCACCCGTTCATTATCACTAAAATGAAAAGGAAGAAGTATAGACAGAAGATCACATATGGTATATGAATACATTTCGGATCAGAAAGCAAACTATCATTCCTATCATCTTCAGTCTGTCGCGGAGCCCAGAATTACAAGCTTATTATAGAGGATATATGTGTGCCGCCGCGGCAAAAGGGTCCAGTTGTCGACTCCTACATGTTGCTCATTGTAGCATATCTGATGTATACAAATACCATACATTAGATATGCTACAAGGAGCAACATGTACGAGCCGACAACTGGACCCTTTCGCCGCGGCGGTACACATATGCTTGTGAGGACTAGACCAAGAACAACAACCCTAGTCCCTTGTCTCAGATGTACTCAGATTTGGGCAAGTTTTTAGATTTATGCTTTTTAGATTTTGATAGATATCAGTTCGGCAGAACTCACAATTCGGATACGTATCTGAATTTGGATACCCACGTATCAAAATTCGGATACACGTATCAGAATTAGGATATGGAGGGGTATCCAAATTCTAATACGTCTGCCGTTGCGCAGGTAACAAAACGATAGCGCAAGCTGGCAAGCACATGCCGAAAATCTTTCTTGCATTTGTAACGATAAATGTATCTGTGGAAATGTCATTTTTCATCTGTGCAATTCCAGCGGAACAGCTTCGAAACATGTCCTGATCACAGAAAGCAAAATAATTTGGCCAAAACTTTGTTAGAATTAGATAACAAATGATGATAATGTTATTGACTTTTGTAAATACCGCTATGGTGCGCAGAGAAGCTGAATATTAATTTCAGCTGATATCCCGTTTCAGCTATTTTTAATCCAAATTCAGATACGGTTATCAGAATTTTGATACTGGGTATCCAAATTCAGATACGTATCTGAATTGTGAGTTCCGCCGAACTGATATAGGCGGGTTAGGGTAAATGGATCTTGGTGTTCTCTAAAACTTTCCAGGATTCTTGTCAAGATAGATGTAGATCTGTTAAGCAAACCCCCCTTACATATGGATATCTTAACCTCTTGTCTATACTTGCTCTCTTTCATTCCAAGTTGACCATTATATGGACAAATCCCAACTTACTCCCAGATGCTGTATATATCAAATCAGACACCAAACTTGACTTGTCTGCAGGCCCGCCAGTAGTGCCAGTAGTATAGGTCGCTGTCACCAGAAACTGATAACTGTTATATGGTTCCAAATTCTGCACCGTGTAGCTGCTAGTACTGGTATTGACTCGGGCCTCTTCTGTCCAAGCTATATTCTCCGCTGGTTCACTGCCTAAACCATTGGGTGGAGATCTGTAGAGAATCAGAATAAAACATAAAAAGTTGTATCATGATGAATTATTTTGGACACTTTTGAGGTGATACAAGCATTGGAGTCAATTTTGAATATTCTATTTTGAAAATGGCATGAATGTATTGTAGAAGATGTTAATTTCAGAACAGCAAAGGAAACATATAGAAATGAATGTATAATAACATTCTATACTGCTGAGCTCAAACCAATTATTCTTTTATTTAACTACCTATGTCATCTTTTTAAGGCACAAAATTTGCCCGGGGGGCCACTCAAGTATAATGTTGCAGGCATTGCGTGACCACAGTTTTTTAAAACATCCCCTAAAGGGTGATTGTTTCTGAAGCCAAAATATACCCTTTTTTTTACCCATTCACACCCTAAATAGTTAATTTACCGTTACCGTTTTAACACTAGGGTTTGAAAAAGTACTCTATTTCTGGAAAATGAGCTAAAATGGCTCTTTTTGATACCCTAAAAGGTGTCACCTGATACACCCTTTTGTCCTCAAAAACAACCCTAATTCACCTTTTTCATGGTCACGCTATGCCTGCAGCATTATACTTGAGTGACCCCCCAGGAAAATTTGCTTTTCAATAAACCTACCTCTTAGAATCTAGTTTCTATCTAAATACATCAATGAGCATTTTCTATCTTATCCACATCTTATTTAGCTTATCCTATCTTATTTATAAAACACACCATAGCCTATACAGTTTTGTTTTTAAGAAACCAAACCTAAGCATCTAGTTTCCATCCAAACACATCAGACATATTTACTCATCTTTTTCCCAACTCAATTAATCAATATCTAATACTCTTAAGACCATGCCTTCTTCATATTGCAATACTTTCAACCTACATTCTGCAAGAACTAGGCCTTGTTAAAATCAGGTAGTTATCATCATAAGATGTGACAAAAGTGTGTTGCATTCCAAAAAGAGTTCATACTGCACATTTCTTCCTTTTTGAAAATTTCTCAATAGTTTTTGCAATAGACACACTTACACATTGCCTGATGCAATAGTGTCAATCGTCCATGACATAACTTATTATAATGCAATATCATGCATGCCACTACTCATAGAATTGCTGATTCTATGATGCAGAATTTAAGTCCCATATGCAAATTTAATGTTATTGCATAACCAATGTTTCTGCAGAATGACAGAATCTGATCATCATAAAAGGTCAAAGATTAAAAAAAAAATTCAACTGAATAAAAATGCACACTGGGACAGTTTGTCATGTAAGCGCAAGAAAGTTGTATCTGCAATGGCTGCCTTAAGTTATTTTTATTTTATACTTTGTCACAAGAATGTGAAAAATCACTCAAAAAAGAACCATTTCAAGAACCACTGACCCAAGATTGGAGATTAGACAGTGTGCAATCCAAATTTACGACAAATGGCAGCTATTGCAGACAATACGACAATCTTGCACTCACATGACGAGTTGAACTCATGTTTTTCTTCCATCTCTCTCTCTGATAAATTCGGACTTAGATAGACCCTTTCCAAAAAACTCTTAAAAAGCAAGCTAAACAGTAAAGATTTATGGCAAAATCTATCAGGAAAACACTTAATCTCAAAATGATCAGTTTTTCATTTAAACGAGTATGTTACATTTGTGTTATATTTGAATGAAGCCACTATTGCACACGCAGACCTTATTACTCCGTTGCATTATCAATAACCAGATACATCCATGTGGAAATAACCTGTATACTGAGTAATACGTAACCAGGTCATCTGGAGCTAGATCAAATGATGAGTGAACTACACATGAAAGCAACTCATTTTAAAGTAAAGCATCCAGTTTTCGATTAAAATTGTGCTCAAAATGCGTTCATTATTTTTCCTTTCAACAAATTGTTTCCTTCCAGCAAGGTTTTGACAATAATGTTAGGCTACAGAGCATACATCAGTTCATATTGTGCCATTTACTTTTTTATTTTTTTTATTACATTTGTTAGAAACAAATAGGCTACTAACTTTTAATTTTCTACCAAACGCATATAGAGGGGTTTGCACATGACATCATATCGCATTAAGAACACCATTTGTCCACCATGTTTGCAGAAACAAGAAGTCCTGTGGCATTTCATTAAATTCCAAGTACCATGTTAAAATAAGGTGACATTAAGGATAGCAAATCCATAGTTACAATTGCATATCATGACATGCAGTAAATCAACAGTTACAACTGATTTTGATATTTTCAAAATGTAGGCAGCCATCTTGGTGACTCGCATGGAAGAGAACTAAGGAAAAAGTATGTGTGTATATGGTGCGCATCGGGTCGTGCAAACCCTCTATTAAGGTCTATTTATAATTCAAAACTTGTGAAAAAGGTTAAAAACAAAACATATATGGGCAACAAACTTTGTTTCCGGATGTAAGTCCAAATATTAAAAAAAACAAGAGAGTTTTATTTGTGGCTTATTTTTCATACATTTGAACATCAGTGTCTGATGCATTTATGATATGCAGCACTAACATTGCACGATATTCAAACTTAATGGAAAAATACAGTGCTTGAATTCAATATGTTTTTAAGCTTGTAGATGTTTGACCTGTTCTTTTCACAAAATTTGTTAACTTGAAAAGGCTGACACAGTTCTTTTCCTGAATCAAATCACCTGTCTATTGACACAAATTATTGACGACTTTCCTTGGATTTTTGTTCGGTTCCTGTGACACCTACGCGCACTAATAATAACAGTGTCAGGTTGTTGATGAGGATGACAGCAACTTTGAAGGATACTTATCAAACCAACTTTGGCCATTTTGACTTGTGTGAAGTCACTTCATCAGGTGAGTGCAAGAAAGTCATATCTGCAATAGCTGCCATTTGTCATAAATATGCATTGTACATTGTATAATGTCCAGTCTTGGATCAGTGGTTCTTGAATGAAATGGTTCTTCAGGTGTCAGGTGACGGTGTCACCTGAAGAACCATTTCAAGAGCCACCGTCACCTGAAGAACCATTTCAAGAGCCACTGACATATGATAGAGAAACTTTGAGGGATTTTTCGCATCCTACTGCTATGTTATGAAATAAAAATAACATATGGCAGCCATTGCAGATACGACTTTCTTGCACTCAAGAGCCACCGTCACCTGAAGAACCATTTCAAGAGCCACTGACATATGATAGAGAAAATTTGAGGGATTTTTCGCATCCTACTGCTATGTTATGAAATAAAAATAACATATGGCAGCCATTGCAGATACGACTTTCTTGCACTCACATGACGATTGTACCTAAAAGGTATTTCAGACACATATCCAGAAAACATATTTGCTTTGCGAATACATGATATGCACAACTAAGCTTCTTGTTTTGATGTTGTATAATCAAACATATAGACTTGAATGTAGAAAACATCTGCATCTTATGACTACAACTCATCTCATGTCTAGCAAGAAGTATTAGTTACAATGGTGTCACCACCTGGGTATCACATTCAGTGTTATCTTTGTGATTTTAAACAAAATTAAGAGCTAAGTAATGACCGTAGTGTAGCGATAATGAAAACAATTAAAAATATTCCTTTACCCAAAAATGTGACTCTGCTTAAGCAAATGGTAATATTCATATTTCGACAAAAGCATTTTTTTCTGTTTTCTTATTACATTTATCCTTATTGTCATCCCTATAATTTGACTTGAAATTTATGCTTACAAAAATGCTTAATCAAGTACAATAGATATTATGTAGTGGCCATCTATATACCACCTTTTGTATATTATATTAGATAGATATAATTTTGTGGACCACATAATCTATACGCCGGGGAAGTAGTGACGTCACATTTATGATAATTAGCCCAACATGTGCGATCTGGTTCCAAGCAAATGATCATGTCCTGAGTGGTTCCACTATCATACATATTAACAGCATAGGCATGATAGGCATAAGTAAACATACAAATCAGACTGTTTTTTTCTTGATTGGAAAACAAAAATAATGACAGGGGCTTGTGATCACAACCTTCAGCATAACAGGTCGGAATGTTTTCCCTTATTTTTGTTTAAAACGAATGTTATGGTATCGAATAGGAGTCAAGACTTTTTTCTCCATAGACTTAAAGTGTGGCAAAACTGTCCACCCCGTTTGTTTGGAACCAAAATGCACTTGTTGGGTGTTTTACATAAATTATGATGTCACTACTTCCCTGGTGTATACTGAACCATCTATTCATTACCTTCTGTATATAATATAAGTAGCTACATTGCCATTACTCTTCATCCACATGATTTCTATACTGTGCTTTTTCTTATCTGCGGATGTTGGTTTTCCTGGTCCACTGGGTTCTGGAAAAAAAATCAAAATAATACAAAATTTTTATTAGAGATAAAAGATCAACATAACATGATTGTGGCCATTCACCAAACACCAAACACTAATATTAAGTCTGCTTAAAGTCATATTTCTGACCATGACAAACAAAAAGCATCCATCGTATATATTAGATTACTTTTAATTACCTTACTGACGTGTGTATAATCCCATACTCCATTAAAGTCCCCCCCCCCCCTAAATTTTTGTGAAATTAATGTACACACATGTTAAGTCCCATTGGTATTTTTTAGAGGAGTCGCCAAATTATCATTACCAAAATATTCCAATAATCATTTCACTGGCGGCCTTAAGTTGCTATTAATGACCTTAAAAATGATCAAATATCAAAATCTACTTCCAAAAATAGTCGTAAACTTTATCAAACATGCGATGTCTCTTGAAGGAAGATCGCCGATTTCTCTATGTTTTGTTACAAACATCGCAAACTGTTAACTATTTTTTTTGCATCTGTCTAATGTTCGTCAACAGATGGCGATATTAACGGTTACATAACGATGCTATCATACTTGGCAGACATGCGCAATCGTGATTGTAATCTGTCAAAATGGCGACTCCACGAAGCAGCGAAAATAATATTACCGCATTAAACGTCGATTTATGTAAGTTCCCCGATTTAAGTCCCACCCGTAATTTGAAAAAAATCTGAGGTAAAAAAATGGTGGGACTATACACGCATCAGTACGGTAATAACTCCAGAATTGCTTATGGCAAACTACAGTGAAGGAAATCAGAAGCCTGGGTAGATGATTCTTTCTGAAAACATCTTTCCCTAACAGAAGTAACCATATCTAAGATATAATCATCAATATCCTTAAAATGCAAAATGATACCAGTGAATATTAGCAAAAGTAACAAACAAAAGTATGAATTACTGTTTTGTACCAAACACCATGTGCAGTTGATTTGTGTTCTACTCATGATTCCATGAAACAAACAGACAACAAGATTGCTGCATCTTGCAATGATTAATCCAAGCTCCACATGAGGAGACATTTATAGAAAGAAAACGCATAAGATCTTGTTATAGATGAATACATGAATCAATAATGACCTCATGAGCTTCAGGAGCAACAACCAGTGCTAGAATTTCAGCAAAATCATACAAGAGTCCACTCATGAAGAAACTCCACAAACAACAGTATATTTCACATTAACTGAAGAGAAGAATGTCCACAGACTCATCACAACGACCTCTCGTAACCTTCTGCAGACTGTCTGATGTACAGTGTTTCAGCTGATTTCATGATACAGAGGTCTATCGTTTTCAGTATGCTTTAAAGTTGCTGAAAATGACTAAGTCCCATTAACACCCAAAGGGTATTATTGTCCACTGAGAACAAACATATCCACTAAAACTATGTTGATTTTTTTTAAATATATGCAGTGTAAATGAATCAATAGTAATTGTAATGACTTGTTTAGTAATTATAGATTAATGAATGTGCATTTCATACGCGAGTGAAATGAGACAAAATCAATGCAC
>JXSR01S025388.1:7309-19192 GCA_000969725.1 Ophiothrix spiculata
AAGCAGTTATTAACTTCTTGTGAAAAGTTGAATGTCCGTTAGTCCATGATAGCTCACGTTGTATAATTTTGGTACAATTTCAAGTTACTTTCAAGTAACCCTGCCTTTCACATGTCCACAATCAGTTTCCATGTACCTTTGTGATCTTATGGGCATGACCCAAGGTCCAATGATACGCTCTACATCCCGGACGATGATGGGAGTTGAGTGTGGTCAAAAAAAGCTTGCAAGTTTTGATCAGGTTTATTCAAATTCTAAATTTTGTGTTGTTGTTGTTGTTGTTGCTATTGTTGTTGTTTTGTAGTTGCTTTCCTGTGAGGTTGTTTATCAATGAATAAAATGAGTTTTCCATTTAGAGTAGGCCTGCTACTGTTGTAAGATGGTCATGTCAGATCGATAATAATTGGAAATATGAGTTACTGTGGTAAACTCCATTGGAATGGGATAAAATTGGATCTTCTTACAAAATTCTAATTTTCTCAAGAACGGCTCAACAGATTTTGCTCAAAATTTCACAGATGAAAGACTAAACTATACTAATTATTAATATGAAAAAAGTTTTAAGTTTTATATATTGGTTTCTGAGATATGATAAAAGTGATGCATTTTTATTGGGACACCCTGTAGTAATTAACCAGAAATAATCTTCGCTTGTGGAAATAAATTGACATTAAACCTGACTGATATGACGACAAAAGTTTTGTCAGTTGAGGAGCTGAATAAGGCGAGGGCAAGATTGTGGAGTGTAGGCAGGCCCCGTAGCCAGGATTTTTTTCAAGGGGTGCGGATTTTCAAAACGTGAACCTTTTGGAGAAAAATGTTTGTTTTGATCGGCCCTTTAATAATTTTAGTGGTTTTGACAAAGTGAAAAGTAAAAAAAAAGTATTTTGTGTAGTATTTTATTAAGAAACGACCTACATTTACGTGTTTTGGTGCTTTAGGTGTTCTTTTGGTGGACATTTTGGGAGTTTTTGTGGACCTTTTTGTGTATATACATTGTCAAATTGGGGTGGGGGTGCAGTCGGGGCGTCGCATCCCCCCGCTCCTGGCAACGGGCCTGGAGGTGTGTAATAATAAATATACCAAATTATAACAAATCAGATATTAGGAATTACAAATGCGAAGTTCTAAGATGTTCGTACGGCAGCCGTAAGGGCATCGTGCGAACGCCGTTCGAACACCATGAGGCAACCGTATGTAGGTGTTCGCAAGGCATTCGTAGCAAATCTTGGACATGACAATTGACCAGGCTGCAAACTTAACCCTAGTTCTACGAAGGGGGGGGGGGGGTAGCAACAACCCCCCTACCGATTTTTTTTCTGTCGGTAAAAATTCCTCGCGAGGTGACTTGGTGTACCTCTTAGTTCATCCTTTGCGCTTATTCTAGTGAAAAAATTTCGACCCTACCACTTTCAGGGGGGTCACAGTGTCCGTTCGAAGTTCAGAGGTCAGGGGGGGTGGGGGGTTGGGGTTGGAACTCAGTGACTTTAAAAATGTACTTTTTAGAGTCATTTATATAGCAGATATCCATTTCAAACTTGGTATTTAGGTAAAAATAGTCATTTTCTACAATATTTAGCAAAATACCGCGTGAAAATCGGACATTCCTACGATTTTTTAGAAAATTTTGATTTTTGCCTATATTTTCCGTAAAATGCCGATTTTCAACATTTTGGTAATTATGACGTCATAGTGACGTCATACATTTATGGATGACCTTGACTTTGGTATCAATGGAAAGAGGGGACTGATACCTATCCCCTGGTACCACATATGTGGGTCTGGGGGACTCGCTATAAACAAAATTGAGGGGGGCTGTTGCACCCCCCCCCCCCCCTCTGTATAATATGTTTGTGATAATCGCTCCGTATAACTAGGGTTAAGAACTGGTTTTAATTGCATGATATTCGTCATGTTCATAGAGCGCTTGTACGACGTTTGTACGAAACGGTTTCTGTTCGCAGCTTGTTCGTATGGCTTTTGCGACCGGTCGTAAGTGTATTTTTGATCTAATTTTAGAACAAAACTCATTATTGTCAAGAGAAATTACATCTAATTACGTTGTCATGAAAAGAAATTTCATAACATTGAATATTTGTCAGTTATTTGTACAAAAATATACCTATTCTTGCGAACGTAGCGCGAATCTAAAATTTCTTAAAACACACCTCGTACGAATCTTTATTCGTACGATCATAATGAACATTGTGACCATATCTTAACTTTATTTCTTACTTTATTGTTTCTTTACCAGGTGCCGTAAATATTGATCCTGGTACCAGCTGTACACATGAATCATGTTGTGAAATAGCAATAAAGTCAACTTCCAAATGTGATGTTTTTGCGGGTGTTGACTGTTTCAGTAAGTACATGTAAACCATATATGGCTCGTTTCTATAAGTAAAAGCTGGTTCACACTATAATAACGAATAGGGAAACGAAAAGCAACGGTAAACTGCGAATTCCATTTTTCCACTGTAGCTATTTTCCAGTATGCCAACGACTACAGACAAGTTAGGGAACGATATTGAAACGACTGATGCAAGGGTGGGAACATTCCTCTACAAATAAGGTGGTTAACTTAACATGTTTAAAACCAAGATCGCAGCCCTACAGATATCCAAAATCTGCTAAATTACTATCTTATACACACATACATTACTATCTTATACACACTGTTGACCATGACTTATTGCTGGGCCATCTCGAATATAGATTTGGCATCAAAGACAAAGTTAATTCATGGTTTTCCACTTTAACCTAAAAGATCGGGTTACGAGAGTGTCTGTAGATGGAGAGTTCTCAAATAACCATGTGATGAAATACTCTCTGCCGCAGGGTTCAATTATCGGCCCGCATGGGTTTATTTTATACACCTCGCCTGTTGGTAATATTATTCGTGCTCATAATATTTCTTTCCATGCATATGCGGACGATTTGCAATTGTATGCTGAATTCAATCCTAGATCTGATGGGGATTGTGACCGTGTTCTCGCCAGGTTAGCTTCTTGTATTGATGTCATCAATGCATGGATGATTCAAAACACGCTTCGTTTAAACCAGGATAAGACCGAGTTCTTTCTAATTGCTAATAGAAATGTGTCTGCTGCTCTTTCCGATATTAAATTAAAGCTTGGTGAATTGTCCATTCAACGATCCACATCAATAAAGAATCTTGGCATCACCTTTGATGGTTCTCTCATTATGAACTTGCAAATCAATAATATTTGCAAATCTGTCAATTTTCACATACGAAACATTTGGCGTATACGTCGCTTCATTACCATTGATGCTTGCCAGCACGTCGTCAGAGGACTGGTCCTTTCACGCCTTGACTATGCTAATTCTCTTCTCTTTGCAGCGCGCGAGGTTGACCTTGCTCGTCTTCAACGCCTACAGAACAAGGCTGCGCGATTAGTTATGGCTTGTGGACGGGACCAGCCCTCTGCTGACTTGCTGTGCAAACTTCATTGGCTCCCTGTTAGACAGCGAATCATTTATAAAATCATTTTGTACGTCTACAAAGCCTTAAATGGCATGGCTCCCAGCTACCTATCTGCCCTTTTGCACCTTCATAATATTGATAGTGCTGAATACAGACAAAGACTGCGCTCCTCCTCTGACCATACCCGGCTTACTGTTTCCAGATCTTTAAAACGTGCCGGTGATGCTAGCTTTTCTATCGCAGCAGCTCGTCTTTGGAATGATCTCCCTATGTGTCTGCGGGAAGCTCAGTCTTTGCCTGTGTTTAAGCGGCAGCTGAAAACTCAGTTGTTTCCCTAATTACTTTTTGCTGCTCTCATGTTTTGTTTCTGTATTTTTGTTCTTGTAAAGCGCTCCGTTCTTTGTGGGGCGCTATATAAATGCTTATATAATAATAATAATAACACACACGTACACACACCCACACAAAAATAAATTGAATTAAAATCAGCAGTAAAAGCACTAAATATTTGAATCAATAGAAATTGGCTTTGAGGGATACAAGAGAAATATATTATCAACAGTCTAGGTAGTCAACATGTTTGAAATCCATAATAGTGCCCATGCAGAGTTCCAAAGTGACCGCCAAAATACTTCATGCATAAAAATAAAATATTAATTTACTTTAATCAGCAATTAAAATTTAAATGTTCAAAGTAATTAATGGGGGAGGGGTGGAAATAAAAAACTTTTAGGGCCAGAATACAAACATTGCGTCCAAAGTTTAGTTAACATGGAAATTTGAATCTAAATTCAATCTATATTGGGATCCAAAATATCAACTAAAATATGTTCTAATGCCCCCAAATAAAACAAAATCAGTAAATGCTCAAATTGATGATAAAAATTGTTTTGGTGGTTATAAGTGAAATATATTTATACCCGTATTTGGATGGTTCACATGTTTCAAATTCAAAATTATTGCACATAAGCAGAAACCCAATATGAAAATTGTTGAAGTGACATTAAAAACAGCATCAAAATCACTAAATGTTTTAAATATTAAAATAAGCAATGTAAAATGGCTTTGCGGGTTACAGTAAAAGCATTCTTTCCCAATTGTTTGGAAATTCCTTGAAATGTTTAAAGGCCAGTCAACTTGCCAGTGCTCTTGGTAAAGGCGAAAATTGCTACAAGAATACCATAGTCTGAACAAAATATATAGTTGGTAACAATTTCTGTTTGTCATTTTTGGTATCCTCTTAAAAATGGAACGCAATAATAGCACAATTTGGTGAATAATGTCTATGTTTTAACCCTAGTTCAACGAGGGGAGGGGGCATTGCTAAATATTCCCTTCTTGCAGCATTAAATGACTCACTGTACCTCATAAGCTCATTCTTGCGCTTATATAAGCGAAATAATTTCAGCCCTACCACCTTTAGGGGTTTATAGTGTCCATTCCATTACTTGATTTTAAGGATTTTTTTAGAAAATTTTGATTCTTGCCTATATTTTACAAAAGGCAATTTTCCAGATTTCTGTAATTGGGTGGTTCTTCGCTAAGTGTCTATTTTGGTGTCCCGCTACTTTAACTCACAATAAATTTTAAAAAGTACAATTCTGAAATATTCATTTTGTGGTTTTGTCTTGATAAATATGATCTTTATTATAAAAAACCATAAAAACCTTGATAAACAAAGTTAAAGGTTGTTATTTTTCCTCATGTTTGATGCAAACCCCCCGAAAATCCTATGTCCCTATGGTTACGCTTAAAATTACAATAATTCGTCATGTGAGTGCAAGAAAGTCGTATCTGCAATGGCTGCCATTTGTCGTAAATTTGGATTGCACACTGTCTAATCTCCAATCTTTGGTCAGTGGTTCTTGAAATGGTGACACCGTAACCTGAAGAACCATTTCAAGAACCACTGACATACGATGGTGAATTTTTGAAGGATTTTTCACATTCTTGTGACAAAGTATAAAATAAAAATAACTTAGAGCAGCCATTGCAGATACGACTTTCTTGCACTCACATGACGAATTGTCATTATTTATTTGGTAGTGATTTTTTTGTTTTTTGAAATACTCTTGATCACTAAGTATTTACTAGTATAACATATCCTATCTATCAAATAATGCCATATTTTTGTTCAAAAAATCCTGTCCCTGTATTTGAGTCATTTCCGTAACGAACATTTTGAAGGGCAGTCTATAAAATTGAAAACACTGAATCCAAAAATTAACCTGGTCATTAACTATACCTGCATGAATTGGCTACTTGGCACACATCATTTATCTCCGGTATCTCCGATGAATATCCATCAAAATACAGACTTTTGCAAAAATGAGCGAAAGTATTTTTATTCAGTGTCATTTCCGTAACGCTGTATAACAATATAAATATAGGAAATTAATGTCCGTTTTGATTGGAAGTGCAAACAGAATTGTGACCTGTACCCTAATATATAAACAGTCACGCCAGGCATCGCCCTCGAGAGACGTTAAACTGGTCTAAATGTTTAAATCATCATTTCCGTAACGGTCATTTCCGTAACTTTTTACCGTTACGGAAATGATTTCTTGACACTTTCATCTGTTCATATTGGCAATAAAATCTGAGTCATAATCAATCTGGTTTTCTCCATTTGAAAGAACCCCCCTCAATGGTTCTTCATTTGTGTTCAGATATTGAGAATACGTAGTAGAATTTACTCAGCTTGACATTTACTGTCTGATTGTCATTGCCATAACAAATAGTGTTACGGAAATGACTTTTAATGGTTTTCCCATTGCTACAACACTGAAAATTAGATGTCGCATACAATTATTTTGAGGCCCTAAAGATTGCGCCGAATGCTCATTCTAGTATTTGTGCACTATTGTGAACACATTCCAAGAAAAAAATTGTGATTTGAAAAACTTTTTTTCTCATTTTTTTTTAAAGACAGAAATAGACACTTAGCGAAGAACCACTCATCTATGACATCATATTGACGCCATAAATTAATGTATACCGATAACCTTGATTTTGGTATCATTGGAAAGAAACAATCAACACCTATCCAATAGTACCTCATATAGTGGTTTCGAGGCTTTGCTATAAAAATAGGGGCTCACAACAAGGTCTCCCTCCAATTTTAAGCAATAGAATACATTTTGGCAGCCATTTTGAATCTCATCTGGGGCACCAAATTGAATGATAGACATACATGTATAAATGATATAGTTATGGGTTTGTTCTTACCCTTAATGACATTTCTGTTAATTATGTATAATATCAATCATTTTAAAGCTGTTTTGGTTTAATTAAAAGCTATTTTGGCGGCCATATTCCTTAATTTTAAGTCCAATGTAATTGTTATGGCTCCAGAAGCCATTTCCCAACGATAACTTTGAACAACATGTATTTTACAAGTGGTTCAATAAAGCTCATTGCATCCAAATATTATAAGAATATGGAATTTCTTGCTTAAAAAGGTAGTTGGCCTTTAAACGTCATCAGAGGTCAAATGAAGACTGTAGTGGAAGAAGTACTTTTAAGTAAAAGTCACATAACGTAATATACGCTTTGAGATATAAGCGTTTTAAGTTCTGACTTTTCTATAACTTAAAAGTGCAAAATGGTATTTAATAAAGATTAGGTATATGTTATTGTATGTTGGAGTATATCATTTGTGGTGATTTAGAAGGCTGTATCGATTATTGATTTTATGTAATCAATAATCACTATTTTGGAATTAAGTACTTTTTCCTCTAAAATAATCGTGATCGCCTTTCAAACAATCTTACTTATCTAAAACTAAGTACTCCAAACATTATGAAAGTATAAATATTTTAAAAGTACAAGTCACGACAAAGAGTTTGACATGTCTTTCGGGCATTTCGGAGCTTATTGAAAATTTGACCTCATTTGACCTTTGATCAAGTTTTGGCTTATATCTCTTCAAGATATGTAAAAGTATATATTTGTAATCTACATGACATGACAATTAATTTGATATGTAACTCGACATATTTTGGGCATTTTGAAAATTTCACCCAATATTCACTCAAGCGTAACGACCGTTTACGATAGATTATATCGTCCAAAAAATAGCAACAAATTTTCCACCTTCCAGTGAACTCAAAACCACCAATAACTAAATTTTGTCAAAATGTGACTTAAGTACTTCTTCCACTACAGTCGAATTATTTTTGGGTCTGTGTCTGATAATAACCCTTAGACAATTTTCTAGCGATATGAAAAGGGTCATGCTTTTGAAAAGTGCACAATACTTATGCTTAGTAGGTGTACTATTAATATAATATTGGTTGTGAAAAAAGTAAGGGAGGATAGGGACTTGGGAACCCACTTTTTAGGGGGTCATTAGGTGATAAGTTATGCGTCGCGTTTATATCATATATTTAAGGGAAAGGGAAATTTTATTTAAAACACTAAGTTTGTTCTTCTAGGCTCACTTAGTATAGCTGGTCGGATATTTGAATGTACCACTTTATATTTAGACCCAAAACTCCTTGAATGACCATTGATATTATTTTAAGCAATTATTAATTTATAGATTTAGAATGAATAAAATCACCATACATTTATTTTTTCTAAAGATTAAATTCTTTTTGAATGACCATTTTATCTATTTTTGTGATGGACGGTCAAATATAATTTACACCTCCTTTGTTGTGGACGGTCACATACCATTTACAGCTCGTTTGCGGTTGAAAGTCACATAATTTACAGCTCGTTTGCGGTGGATGGTAACATTGTTTACAGCTGGTCTTTTGAAGATGGTGACAATTTGTGGTTAGCTAAAAAAAAAAAAAACCAACGGTCAAATAACATTTACAACTCATTTGTGGTGAATGCTCAATATCATTTACAGCTTGTTTGTGGTGGATAGTTTCATCATTTACAGGTCGTTTGTGACGGACGGTTACAAATTGCTTGTGGTGGTCAAATATCATTTTATTATTTATTTATTTCACAATATTTAAACAGGGTAACCCACTGAACAAAAGCTGATTTACAGTAGGGCCCTTTATACATTAACCCTCGTCTAACCAAGCCATTTTTTGTAACACGTCTAACCAAGGGGGGGGGGGGGTGTTGCCCCCCCTAAATTTTGTTTTGGTTTTGCTATCAATAGATAGGTATGGTCCTCCCCTATCCAACGATACCAAGATCAAAAAAATCGGCCAAGGCGTTACGTAATTATGACGTCATAAAGGTTGAAAATCGGAAAAATCGAAATTTTGGCAAAAATGGCCTTCAAAATCAATTTTTTTCTAAATAACGGAATTTCATCGGGTTTTTTGTATATAACAAAGGGGAATGACAATTCTAACATGATCTGCAAGTTTCAGCCACATAACATGCATATTTTTTTTCAAAATGGCGATTTAAAATTGTCAAAAATGTCGCTGGGTTGCAACAACCCCCCCCCCCCTACACCCCAACTTTGACGGCCTACCCTAACCCCACCTTAGGTGGTACCCCCCTAATTTTTTCATCAAAATGACCGCAAAGGATGTAAATGAGATTACCCAAAAGCCTAGGGTCTTTTGATTTTGCGTTTTTATGCTACGGGGAAAAAAACTTAGGGGGGGGGGTTGCAACCCCCCCACCCCCACCCCTGGTTAGACGAGGGTTAAAATACAAATATAAACATGATTAATAAAACATTAATTACGTACAAAATACACAATAGATTATATTATAAATTATACATCAGATGTATAATTTTGATTCAATAATATAAAGATCACTATTTAAAAAAAAAAAAAAATTAAGGGAAAAAAAGGGAATATTGCCCGAATAATTCATTGCAAAATTGAAAGAAAAAAATGAATGAATATAATAAAAATAAACATTAACGCAAAATGATGCGTTGATGTTTATTTTATCATTTAGGCCTACAGCTCGTTTGTGATGGACGGTCACATATCATTTACAGTCCGTTTGTGGTGGACGGTCACATGTGAACAAAAACGGTGTAGCAATGTTTTTTAATGATTTATATTACCTTTTTCTGCCATAAATATTGCAAACAATTCAAGAGAGATTTTGTGAAAAATACTCTGCCAAAAATCTGACCAAATCAGTCACGTCACCAACCAATTGCAGGGTACGATTGTAAACAATTGTCCCTGCAATCTGGATGTTCATTTCCATCGTCTGAAGAATTGTGACGCCCATCTTCGCATCGCATATCGTTGTATAAAATGTTAACAATCATGCAAAATAATTAGCAGACAACAAAATTGATTGGTTTATCCATTGGAAAAAAAACCATTAAAAAGTGGAAAACGAAAGGCGTAAAATATGTAGACATGTGCTCACAGTTTAATTATTGTCTTCAAAATAAAAAATGAAATCGAAGAAGAAAAACCATCTCCCGACCGGGTTTGAACTCGAGATCCTGGCTCCCTGACGCTCTACCAATAGAGCTAACTGAAAGCTGATAGCAGAATGTTCATCTTTGAATATATGACGTCATATAAATTAATATATAATTTTACTGTCCTGCATGTTCATTAAATACGTTGTGTCTTAAGGGGTTTTCCCTGAGATGCAAATAGTCCATTTATTTTCTTAAAAATTTAGTATTTGATTTATTTGTGCTGATAACGATTCTTAAATAAAAAATATAGGTCACCGTGCTCGTTTTTGAGATACAGGCATTTCAAACAGTACATATTTTTCCCCAAAATCACCGATTAAACAACCATACAAAGTATAGGGAAAACTCCAAAATGTCGATCATTATGTGCTTGTAAATAGTAAATCCTCCATTTATTTTTTTAATGGAGGGAAAAATATGGTCACCGTGTTAGTTTTTAAGAAAAACGACCAAAACTGACATTTTTTGATAAAATTTGATTACTTTCATGCAACATCTGCGTCTACATATTTCCCGCGTATATATTACGCAGCTAGGCGGCGCGTAATTAACCAAACGCGTTAGTAAAGCATGCGTTCAGTGTGCATTGAAATTTGAACACGCAAAACGGATGCAAACATTTTTTTATTTGTTACTATTTATAAAATAAATCGTTATCCCGCAGTCGTAAGCAACTGCATCTCCGAGAAAACCCCTAAAAAACACAATTCAATGAATGTTTTACATATTGTATTTATATGGACACATTTTACGCCTCGTTCATTCATAAATTCATGCCTTGTTGCCAATTGCTTGAACATTGTTTAGACGCAGGACTGTAAATACAGACGTCCACACTTTAAGAAATAACCGTAATTTTACGTTGCCCGTAATCTGAGTCCAACCGTAAAAATAAACGTGATGCTGTATTTAAACGGTATTTTCTTGTATAACATTTAAAATTCTGTTAAAATACGGTAATTTACCGTATAATTGAGAGAAAACGGCAACTTACCTGCAAAATCTGTAAAAATACGGTATTTTACTGGCAGCTGGGATTCCGGTAAAATACCGTTTTTTAAGTTGCCGTTTTCTCTCAATTATACGGTAAATTACCGTATTTTAACAGAATCTTACATATAAATACAAGAAATACCGTTTAAATACAGAATCACGTTTATTTTTACGGTTGTACTCAGATTACGGGCAACGTAAAATTACGGTTATTTCTAACAGTGCATAAACTGTCATTGACTGTTTTTTCAACCAGCAAAAAAGTTTTGAGCTGAAAATCGTGATTTTTCGTAAAAACTATTTCAAAATTCAAACTTTTTGTGATTTTGATTTGGTGGATAAATGAATTTTGAACAATGATGACTGTCTTAACATTTTCGATAGATCACTTTGAGGTACAACTTGTTGGAGGCTCTAATCATCTAAACGGGAGAGTTCAAGTGAGATACGACGATAGTTCTTGGTCAAACGTTTGTTATGAAGATAGTTTAATTTTCCCGCCAAGAACATGGAGTTACATTAATGCCAAAGTGGTTTGCACGGAGGAATTGGGTAATCCCGGGACAATGTTTGAAAGACGTGCCGAACATCCACCCGATTTTGAGATACGTCCAACATACGTAAAAGATTTTCAATGTACTGGAGGTATGTTATTTTACAATATCAATGTTCTCAAATGCGTTAACGATATCAATTTGTCGGCAGGTGACAATATAATGCATAATTAATATTACAAAATTTTGGTTGCGAGATTTTTCTTATTGACGTGACCTGCCAATAAAGCTGACTTTGAACCCGTATTATTTGAACAAGGAGAAAGCAAATGCAAAATGGGAACGTGGGTATGAATTTTTTTTCTTTATAATGTGAGTGATTGTTTTGCTATTGGTAAAAAAGAATGCCTTATATGGTATAATCTATAAAAATCAACAATGTTGAGCCTTTCTAAACATACGAATTTCAACCACTACATCGATCTTGTTTTAGAAAATAAAAAGACACCAGTTTGGTCGATTCCGCTAGCAAAAATATGAAAACTCAGATTGATTAAATTTGGAAAATATAT
>JXSR01S025390.1:9322-26243 GCA_000969725.1 Ophiothrix spiculata
GATATTGATATGAAATATTAGTGAAAATAGACAATAAATGCCTTGAATCAAGGCTAACTTCAAGTTGGCACTTGTTTAAATAGACAAACAATATCTAGGGGGTATTTGAGGGGGTTGCCCCCTGTGAAGATAGAAAATTTTGAAATTTCAAAGTGCAAATCACGCCATTTGGTGCATATCTTTGTGTTAAATTCATGCTTCAAGTTGACACTTTTTTCAATCGACAAACAATGTGTAGGGGATGTTCGAGGGGGATGTGCCCCCTGAGGATATAGAACATTTTGAAATTTCAAAGTGCAAATCACGCCAGTTAGCGCATATCTTTGTGTTAAATTCATGCTTCAAGTTGACACTTTTTTCAATTGACAAACAATGTGTAGGGGGTGTCTGAGGGGGATGTGCCCCCTGAGGATTTAGAAAACTTTGAAATTTCAAAGTGCAAATCAAGCCATTTGGCGCATATCTTTTAGTGTAATTCATGCTTCAAGTTGACACTTTTTTCAATCGACAAACAATGTGTAGGGGGTGTATGAGGGGGATGTTCCCCCTGAGAAGATAGAACATTTTGAAATTTCAAAGTGCAAATCACGCCATTTGGTGCATATCTTTTTGTTTAATTCATGCTTCAAGTTGACACTTTTTTCAATCGACAAACTATATATGTCAGGGGTGTCTGAGGGGGATGTGCCCCCTCAGGACATAGAAAATTTTGAAATTTCAAGGTGCAAATCACACCATTTGGTGCATATAATTTTGTCTAATTCATGCTTCAAGTTGGTACTTTTTCTATCCAAATCTGGGCACTTATGAGCCCAGCATTAAGCAATCGACAAACATTATGTATAGAGGTGTCCTCAGGAGATCAGGTTGATTTACCTTTTCCCCTGTTCAGTTGGCGCCCTTGAAGTTTACCAAATATTAAAATATATATATATTTGAAGGAAGGTTTTCTCTTTTTTTGGCAGTAAAATTCGGCGCCCCTGAAGTTTTCTTTTCGGGAGCTTCATCTTGCATATAAAACTGGTTGGTGCTCCTCTCCTCATGTTGATTGATTTTGTCCTTTTTCTTTTTTGTTCCTCGTTATTTTTTCTCTCTCTCTCTCTCTCTTGTTTTTATCTTTTCTTTCCCTTCCTCTCATCTTTTTTCTTTTTCCCCTTACGTCTGCTTCTCTCACTTTTTTAACCTTTCCTTTTTGGCGCCCCTTTTTATTCCTTCTACTCTTTCTTTCTTTTTTTTTCTTTCCTTTTTGCGCCCCTCCTTCTCTCCCTTTTTCTTTTTTCTTTCCATTTTTCGCCCCTCCCTCGTTCTTTTCTCTTTCCTCCTTCTTTTTTGCGCCCTCCTCCTTCTGTCTTTATGTCTTTTCATTTTTTCTTTCCTCTTTCCTTCTTATTCAATTTTGCGCCCCCTCTTTCTTTTCTCTTTCCTTTCCTTTTCTTTCATTTTTTTGCGCCCCTCCTTCTTTCTCTCTTTCTGTCATTTCATTTTTACTTTCATTTCTTTCCTCTTTCCTTTTTTTTTTGCTTTATTTTTTGCGCCCCTCCCTCTTTCTTTCTCTTTCTTTTTCTTTCCTTTTTGCCACCCTCCCTCCTTTTCTCTTTCATTTATGCCCTCTTTCCTTCATTTTCCTTCCTTTTTGCGCCGCCCTCTTCTCTTTCTTTTTGCGCCCACCCTCTTCCTCTTCTCTTTCCCTTCTTTCCTCTTTCTTTTTCTTTCCTTTTTTGCGCCCCTCCTCCTTTCTTCTGTCTTTTCATTTTTTCTTTCCTTTTTGCTCCCCTCCTTCTTTTTCTTTCCTTTTTGCGCCCCTCTCTCTTTCTTTTCTCTTTCCTTCTTTTTCTTTCCCTTTTGCGCCCTCCCTCTTTCTTTTCTCTTTCCCTCTTCTCTCTCTCTCTTTCTTTTATTTCCCTTTGTGCCCCTCCCCTTTCTTTTCTCCCCTCTTCTTTCCCTTTTCCTTTTTTCGCCCTCCCTCTCTTTTTTCTTTCTTTCTTTTTCTTCTTTTTTTTCTTTTTTCTTTCTTTTTCTCTTTTTTCTTTTACCCTTTTTTGCGCCCCTCTGATGACCCCGGGGGGCACATGCCGGCATGGCCCCCCCCCCAAGATATGCCAATGCTAAGCCTTTTAATGCTTTGCGTTCCAGAGGTGATCATAGGGGGCTGTTTCAAAATTGGTCACTCCCAAGGTGAAAATTTTAAGTTTATCTGATTAATCTTTAAATCTTTTTTTAAGTTGGAGATGAATTTCACAAGTTTCAGAAATATACTGACATTGTGTGATTTGTCGTATTTTCACCGATATATTGGCGTTTTTGTCCGACCATCCAAAAAGTAAACCATGTCGGACGGAAATGCATTAGGTCTTTTCTCAGGAGGTTTGTTCTTAATGAAAGCCATTAGGTATGCTGTTATTTGTTTTAAAACAATATTTTAATAAAGTTCTATAAATACCATATAAAAAGTTTTGAATTTTTTTTCTGTAAACTTCTGAAATTTTACTCTTCAAATTATTTTGGGGGGAACTCCGTCCGACATGGTTTGAAGACTATAAAAAGTTGATAAAACAAGGAAAATCTTTATTGTTGACAATGTGGTCTGTATAAATCCATCATAACCTATCAATTATTTGGGTTGTGCATCAGAATAATAAAAAAATTCAAACCTGCAAAATCAGATTTTCATGGTACAACGGATTATTTTTTTTTCCCGTCCGACATGTTTTCGGGTAAAAAAGTCGTCCGTATAAATTTATTCCATACATTTTGAAATGTTTTTGATCATGGTTGGTTGGCTGCTATTTAATTAAACACAAGGAAGTTGAATGTTACATTTTCTTGCATCAATTTTAAAAATTACAATTACAATTTCAAAAATTACAACTGAAAAACCATGTTTTTCAGTTATTGCCTTTTTGGGGGCTGCAAAGCTGTTAAATCCGGTAGGTTTTGTGAATTTTCATAATTGAATGTTACTTTATTTAAGTTTTTTCTTCAGAATTGTTGTGCAAAAGAAGCTATATGGATAGGATAATGAGCTAACATCATCAAAAGTTCTACCAACAGCCTCTAAGAAATTATATGAAGACATTTTTTGAAAAATTACAGCATGTCGGACGGTATACATTTTCAGACATGATTTTGCATGCCCTTTCTCAATTATTCAGCGATGAAAATGATCTTGAAATATTGAGATGTATCATAACTAACAAAAAATCACTACAAATTGACAAATATATCACAATAAAGATAAAATATTGCAGTAAGTATAACTGTCAACATTTCCTTCCGTCTGACATGCTTCGATTCCGTCCGACATGGTAGCAGTTCGAGAGGGCGCCTTTCGATGAGATAAATATTTTCAAAACCAAATGTCATAACGTAGATATGTTCTCTTTCAAATAATAATGCTCCCAAATTACATTTCATTTTAACTTCAATAGAATTTCAATTTTTGCAGCAAAATCCGTAGAGAACGCTATTTCTATCGATTCCGTCCGACAAGGTCGGTTTTGTTACGATAAACAAAAGCACAAGTAACTTTTAAAAATATTGATGTGATTTCTTTGTAGGAAGGTACAGTAGGTATATTTATGTGAAAAGATTATAACTGTTGACCTCCTTTATAAAAAGTGAGAGCCGTTTTCTCTATCAAATTCCGTCCGACATGATTACGATCATTTTGAAACACAGCCAGGGGCCAAATTAAAGTGGTTGGCTGGCTGAATTATAAGAATCCCTGTCCTAAACTCACTTTGTTCTCCATAAAATGTTTATGTTAAATTTTCAAATTATTCAGTCCGTTTTATTATTTTTAGGAAATGTGAATTTAAAAAAAAATGCTCTGTGAATTCTTCATGAATGAAGAATTCATGAGCATTAAAGGGACTAGTCTAGATTCCACTTAGAATTAAAACCTTATGGAAATTCTTTAATATAGCTTAAAAGTGTAAAATCCAAAAAAAGGAAAATCCAAAAAAACTACAAAAATTTACACAGAAATGGCTCAAATTGACAGCGAATTGATTTGCAATATATCTTTATGTGATGGTGGTGTGACTATCCAGTGTTTTCTAAATCCTAAATTTGTACCTCAGATGGATTTACCAGATAAAGGATCAAATGAAGCTCTTGGAGATAAGTTAATACATATCAAAAGAGAAACAATTTTATCAAAAAATAATTTTGTTTACCCATCGCAGGTGTAGAAACAAGATCTTTTTAAGATTTGAAACTAGAAACACTTTTTCAACCATTTTTTGTCACCGGCGATAACAAATACAGCTGGTAAATAATTTCATTTTTTTCCTCTGTTACACAAATTCAGCGGAAACTGCTGGTAGGATATGTTAGTATAATCATGTACTATCGATACATGTGAAAAAATATAGGCCCGTATTCCAGAAAGGTGTATAGCTAAATCAAGGTTTTATTTCTCGTCAACAGCACGCCTCATTGAACTGTTCTGCTTGAAAGCTGTAATGATGCGTATCATTCCTGGACAGTTGATGCTCAGTTAAACAATGGTTTAGCTAAACATCTTTCTGGAATACGGGCCATATAGTCAGAAAATCAGCGGACAGGTTCTAGGCCAGTCCCTTTAAGAAATTAATTTTATTATTTTGAGAAAATTTGAATTTCTTAAGAATTCAAGAGCATTAAGAAATTCAAATTTTCTCATGAGCATTAAGAAATTCAAGTTTTCTCAAAATGAAGAATTCATGAGCATTAAGAAATTCAAATTTTCTCAAAAATAATAAAATGGACTGAGTAATTTGAAAATTCATTTTTCAAATTGTTACATCAAAATATCATTACAAAGTGTTCAAATCCAAAATGATTGTCCTCTAACTTGAAATAAAGGTGGTCTCTTCCTCTTCGCTATTTACAGGTTGCCATATTGCCAAAGAAGATCAGGAGAGTATCAGTTATTGCAAGTTAACCAGCAGTCAAACAAATGTGACAGGAAATATGCAAATGGTGTATAAAATACTATGACCTTGAAAATGGCATCAGCTGAAGGAGACATCCAAACGTATCCAACACCAAGAGTGTCTTCCACATGTGGCACTAGAAGTAACGAGAAAGAAGCATCTTCCTCAACAATAAATGGCATTGTCTCAGACCATGATACAAAGGAAGCTACATCTGACTACAGAACTACTGTAGCTTCACTCTCTGCAGTAAAATCATCATTTACAATTTCAGATGATGATGTTGATGAGGGCACACCTACAATGTCATCTATGACAACATCAACAGACACCATTTCAGACACTCCGGGTGAAACAAACTTTACAAGAACTGAATCTTTCTCATGTGCAATGATGCCATCATCAGCGACCACCGTTTCAGACGCCAGCGATAAAACAAAACTAACAAAAACTGAATCATCATCATGTGCAACCACAACATCACAAGACATCACTATATCAGATCTTCCGGATGAAATCGTGGTCTATCATATACTGTCTTTGCTAAATATAGAAGAGATCGGACCAATCAAGGGTGTATGTAAGAAATGGAGAGGTTTTGTACGGCAATATTACAGACACTTAAAGAGATTGGATTTGACACCTTGGGACTTTTTGGTTGAAGAGATGTTACTAATTGATATCGTCAAATATGCAGTTCATTTAAGGCAACTCAGGTATGATAATTGGATTGATAATTTTAAAAATTCTTTGTTTTGCCATCTGATGATGAAATCCATGACGATTGAAACATTGTATTCACACTAGTGTTCCCTCAAAAGTTGAAGAGGTGCTTGCACAAAACTCACTTTCTGTACTTTCTCGCACATTTTCAAAACTCTATGCACCAAATTTCCTGGTGCCAGCGCCAATTATTACAGGATAATAAGGATGAAAATATTGAAAAGAAATATTTTGTTAACTTTCAATCAAAAACAGTAGAGGTATTATGTGATGCTTGTCACTCTGTTTTGTGTAAAATAAATTGGGGTGACTTTGTACACTGGGTTGACTGAACAAAAATTTGACAAGAGTGTTTGCAAAAGACACATTTCACCATATGGTGGTTTGTAAAGGATTTCATCCATCAATGGGTAATACTTTGATAGTTGAAATCCTTTATAAACCACTTTCAGGCGAGATGAGTTGTTCATGAACCACCTTGTCAAAACTTTGTTCAACAAAGTCACCCAGTTTATGGCATATGTGAATGTATATGCATTGTCCTGCATTAATGGTTAAACCTCCTTTATCATTTTTCTTCACTCATTACAATTTACTAACTGTGCCCAAAATTTCATCATTGTGAAGGTTGTCATGTCTTATATTTACACTAAGCCTATTGTAACTTCCTTGCTCTTTATGTAACACCTTAAACAATCCAATGGCGCATAAAATGGGATAGAATACTCTACTCAGAAGAGGCAAAACTCTGTCACCAAAAAGTTTCATTTCATGGACTTTAAGTTGTTACAATGTGTGCATAATTGCAGGCCTTAATGAAAGTGTGTATATTGAGGCATAGAATAATAGTGTTGTTATTGATGTAGCATCTGAATAACTTGCAATATTAGTGTGTGTGCGTTAGCCTTGAGACCATAAAACACTTTTATAAAGTGCAACATGTGGTGAAAGAGTTTTGTAGATTTTGATATAGAAATTTGTTTTATCTTCCTCAACTAGGTTGGATAAATGTTGGAGAGCAGTGACAGAAAGCGCTGTTTTAACAGCAGCTCACAGCTGTCGTAAGCTGGAAGTGTTCTGTGCCAGTAGATGTGGGTCGTTAACTGATCTAGCTGTATCAATCTTGGTAGAGAATTGCCCTAACATAGCAGAAATGGACCTCAGTAGCTGTTATAATGTAAGTGTCTTTGGATGTATCATGCTGCTTTCATACTTATTGTAGCTTTGCAGCTCTGTAGCTTGTTTTGTTTCATGCTTTGTAGCTTTTGCAGCTTTAATGCTTTCTGTCCCTTTAAAAGTTGAATTCATTTCAACTCAAAAAATTTTCAGTAAATAGATGCATTGATAGGATTGTAGACGTAACATTCGGTATAAATTGTGTTTTGCTGTGGACAAAATTTCATTGATATTGATGATCTCAGCTACATGTAGCTTTGCCACTATAACAACCAGAAGCGACAATTTTGGCAAAAAATAAACGTCACACAGTGACAAAACTACATGAGTATGAAGGCAGCATTATATTTGAATTTTTAGGCATTTTGGTATTGGTCCTTTCAGTCTGCCTGAAAACTGCCACAATTTTTGTTGTGATAACTCTTGTTGGTATGCCCTCTTTACTTCACAACAAGTAGTAATTATTTTCCAAGTTTGTTTTCCAGAGGGCAGTATGACGATATGCAATATTTTCACCCTGACAGTTTCGCCTATTTCAGGGGAGGGGAAGGTCTAAAAATAGAGGGAGACTCACCAGGTATGCACTGTATGCAGCGCCCCAAGAAGGAGCGTTTGACAGGGAACCAACAGCATATCCATTATGTATCATGTGCATAGATAGGGTTGTATAATTGCATAATGCACAATGGTTTAGCATGCTGTATCTTGTACTGGGTTTTATTATGGTTTTGAATGATTTGAAGTAAATATAGGCAGGGTACCTATGTCCAGCGGTCAAAATTTTTGACCTCTTTTGTCAGCCTTCTCATTTTTAGCAAGTCAGTTCTTCAGAGCCATTTTGAGGGAAAATATAACATTTTAGCTCCAATTACAGAAATTGGTCATAACATTTGAACATTTTTCAGCTCAAAATGCTATTTTTTGGCTGAAACTTTGTTTCAGTAGAACCTTACAAATCAGTTGGCTCATTATTTGCACATAATCAGTTCAGTAGACCCCAGCCCGATGCTTCGCATCGTACATACCTACCAGATTAATATGTTTGTGCCAATTCCATTTTCATTTTACCAAAGAAATCATGTTTTTAAAAAGTATTCAAGAGTACCGGTATCCTCATTTGATATGAGGGAGGCGTTGTTGGTTAAGATTTCAAAAGTGACAGCAAATTTGCACAGAATATCAGAAGTTGATGTCGAAAAAAAGGTGGCTGGCTTCAAAAGGCATAGGTAACCCCTCATTTTCTGAAATATTTTAATGTTTTGTAACTCAGCAACTGATAAGTAAATCCATATAAAAGTATACATTTCTAGATGTGGATATTCATGTAGAAGATGATGGTTAGGTCAGTTTTGGACCAAAATGTATCATTTTGGACCAATTTCAAAGTTCCAAAAACCCTTGTTCTTGGACCACTATATTTGGAAACAACCTAACTAAATTTTGAAAAAATAAAAGTTGGACCTCTTATGCTTTTTAGAATCTAGAAATGCATGTATAGTAACACATTTCTCAAATTTTTGATTTTTTACTTGCTTTTTGAAATATTGCCAAAAATAGGTCCAAAATTGGCCCAAAATTATTTTTTGTCATTTTTTGCTTATTTTAAGCCTATTTTTGGCAATATTTCAAAAAGTAAGTCAAAAATCAAAAATTTGAGAAATGCGTACCTTGACATGCATTTCTAGATTCTAAAAAGCTGAGGTTCAACTTTTGTTTTCAAAGGCGCATAAAATGGGATATGTTGGCTAGGTTGTTTACAAATATAGTGGTCCAAGAACAAGGGTTTTTGGACCTTTGGTCCAAAATCATACTTTTTGGTCCAAAACTGACCTAACCATCATCTTCTACATAAAAATCCACATCTAGAAATGTATATACGGATTTAAAGGTGTAGGTTCCTATTTCAGGATATGTATAATTTACTTTTAACTGATTGACCTTGACCTCTGAAATGCATTGTGCAAGGTTTCGACCTTGGCTTGTGTCTTGTTTTCTCCTGGGAGCCAAAATAAAGTATGCAACCCTGGGGATGACGCTGTTATGTAAGGCCAAAGAAAAAAAGAACTCTGTCTCAGCTTCCCGCTTGCATTGGGTTTTACCGCATTTCTTTTTTTTTTTTAAAGGTTTTCAGGAGATTTTTTGCTTTTCTATTTTTTTCTTACTTCGAGAGATAAAAAAAGGGGGAAAATAGTGACCTAAAAACGTAATAAAAAAAGATTTCCGCGTAGCGCATAGCCTTTTTGACTAAAAAAAAAAAAAGCGTAGCCTAAGGAAGCTGAGACAGAGTTCTTTTTTTTTTTGGCCTAAATACAAAAGAAATGGAAAATACAAATGTAGGTATACCAATTAATTTTACATTTGGTGCTATATCTCCAAAACTATAAAGAATTTAGATGTGAAATTTTGGATTCATAATCAGAAAAAAATGGTCTTTCATTTGGTATTAATAAATACACTACTTCCAGTTGAGCCCTATAGGGATGAGAATGTGATTGGAACCTTTAATTATCGTTTGCTGAGTTACAAAGCATAATATATTTCAGAAAATGAGGGGTTAACTGTGCCCTTAAATCTGCAATAGCCCCATCACATCAAATGATATGTCTTACTCATTGGTGAATGGGGGATTCTTTCAGTTACAATGTGTACAATCTTATGCAATTTGGTGTCAAATGATATTATAATTATTAGGCATATTCTAGCTCATATCAAAGCAGTAAAAACATATTATTTTGTCAATATCCCCAAACAAATTTAATTAAATATGTTGTTTATGTTTATTTGTCAGGTTTATTGAAATAAACTGAATACATGTATAAAATGCTCATCTAAATTTAAAGCCTAAAAATCTGACTGACTTGACTAAAAGTAGTGTTATTTAAAAAGTAGTATCATTTAAAAAAACCAAGATGAACATCTTTAAGAAATACTATATGGTCCTAGAAAAGGGGTACTAAGTACCCTGTATCACCAATGACTTATGATTTTTTAACTGTGTGTGTTTTTGGTAGATTGATAGATAACCTTGGCTTCAAACAGTTTGGCCTTAATTGCATACCTTTTTGATATGTCCATTTGTAGGATTCCAAATTTAATTCCACATGTATTAGTATAGAAAAACACCTGTGTGGATTTTGTTGATTTTCTTAATGATAAAACGATTTAAAGGGGCATTGGACAAGTTCAGCATCATCCCCAAACTTTTCCCCAAACATTTTGAGATTTTTGCAACATTTGAAGTATTAGTGGTAATAATGACAGCATGCAAAGTTTCATTGTCAAATTCAAACCCTATATATCAAAATATTTAGATATTCTTATTTTTAATTATCGTTGTCGACAACGATAAATACTGCCCTCTATAGTTGAATTTTTAGAATTTGCCTTTTCATGAGATCTAATGAAAAATCAAAATTTCTTTTGATTTTTCTGCAATCTATGATGTGAAAGGAATGTTTTAAAAACAAATCTTTGGCTCTTTCTCATTGTATAGCAGCAATAAATACGTTTAGAGAATAGCCTCATACCCAAAATCAACAAATAAAATAACATTCAAATTTTTGACTTTTTTGAAGGTTTTGATCAAAATTTTCCCGATATCTGGTAATTGACTGTTATTTTCTAACATAGAAAGTGTAAATCATCAACAAACAAAATTTCAAAAATTTGTTCAATGCCCCTTTAAGAGAAACATACCACGTGAATCAAAAAAAATTGTGCACGGATTAAAACTAATCTTGACCTTGATAAAAGCACCAAATCATAAATTTCTTGTTGTTGTAGTAAAGCAAATTTAATAAGATTTCAAATGCAGAAAAATTGATGGAAATCGGATTAAAAATAAAAAAGATATGACCAATTTTGTAAGTACGTCTCTTTTTCTTCCATTCCAATGGGATTTACACGGTTAAGCAAGATATTACATATCACAATTACGGGTTATGGCATTATGATAAAAGCTAAGAAGTACTTACAAAATTGGTCATATCTTTTTATTTTTCATCCGATTTCTATAATTTTTTTCTGCATTTGAAAGCTTATTGAATCTGCTTCACTACATTGACAAGAAATTTATGATTTGGTGCTTTTATCAAGGTCAAGATCAGTTTTAATCCGTGCACAATTTTTTATTTATTTTTGATTCACGTGGTATGCATGTGGATGTTCTTAGTTATGATCTTCATTATAAATTATTTTATATACCTCATATATAGATTCCTGTCCTCTGATTGGTTAAAAGAGAGGGCTTGGATTTAACAGGCCCAGGGCATATTTCTCATCATTTCACAGATTTTCGTCTGGCTAAAAAATTTATAGTACCCAAGATCTACAAAGAACTCTAAGCGCTGGAACAAACAAAGCCAGAAAAATAAACAGAATGAAACAAACTATGAATCACGATAAGCTTGCCGAAAAGATAGGTTTTTATATAACTCATGTTTGAAGTGCAGAGATTTGGACAAGTGCGAAAACTTTTTGGAAGAGAATTCGCCGGTGTAACCTGAGCTTTAAGCACGGGACTATAGGCATTCATGGTCAAACACGCTACAGTGCGTAAGATTGTTATCGTGTACGCATAATGCGTCGCGGTCAGCTTTAAAAGGAGAAATAAAATCCCCATCGGGCATTTGAAGTGCTAAAATGGTTCTTTTAACCAACCAGATGACAAAAATCTATATATTCAGTATATAAAACGAATATTGTCTACTTTATGTTGAGGGCATGGTTAAAATTATTTCCCCGAGGTGACCTCAAACCCATGAATATGCCCTTAGCTTCGCTTCGGCCATATACATAGTTTTTTAGATCACCTCGGGGAAATGATTTCAACCATGCCCCTCAAAGCAGTCAACATTTGCGTATTAACTCAAAATGTACGTTTATAGTTTTATTAGATTTAATATTTGAAAAGTATTTACAAGTAAAAACAAACTCTCAAATACTACTGATACTGTCCTTAAGATCATCTGCTTATATTTATTGATGTTCTTTTCAATGTGTAGGTAACAGATGAATCGCTATGCAACATAGCAACCTATGGAAAGAATATGAGAGAACTGCATGTGAGCAGTGTGTACGGGGTAACAGACGTGGGTGTCAGCCAGCTAGCCTTCAAGTGTAAAACTCTACAGAGTCTAGATGTCAGCTACTGTTATAGAGTATCCAACCTAGGGCTAGAGGGATTCTTCAGCAGAGAGGAGGGGGAAAAGCTGGCACTGAAATATCTCAGGATCAGGGATTGTCATAAGGTAAATGCTGCAAAGTATAGAGTTACTGTACTTATATACTTGGGACGTATTCTCACTATGATGTATGGTACCAAATCTTGGTACTTGATGCTACATCGAACCTACTTCCTTCCCAGTGAGAAAGCGTTTTCAGTGGGCTCAGACCTACATCCAAGATCAGTTCCAAGACCACCTCTTGGCCTGGTACCAAACATCACAGTGAGAACGCATCCTTAAATCCTGGTAAGTGGACTCATTATGACATTGGCATTTGGCACGGGTGGTAGAACTTTATTGCGACATTGAGAACAGGAAATCAATGTGGACTAAGCCCACTTCACATGTTCAGTGGGAACGCGGCCTTGGAGTAAGGCCTCCATTTTTTCGCAATGCAGAAAACAGACAAAATTTGTGGAATTCGCAAGTGTAACACGGAAAATGGAAAGATCATGTAATGCCGGGAAAAAGAACCTCAAAATCAGTAGTAATTTAGAAATAAGTAAATTAATACAATTATCAAGCATGAAACCAACATTTTATCACCCTAGCCAACCCCTCTCTATCGTCTATCTCACTACCATTTTGACTATGCGGCTGCACCATTTTACCAAGACTGACCAGGCTGCCTACATGCATAGGCAGGAGCGGACATCCGGACGTTTTGTTTACATCCGGGACGTTTGTCCAAATAGCGCGGTGAAAACATTTGCCGACTTCCCATTCAACTCAACGGAGAAAATGCCGGCTCGCGGAAACTTTGATTGATTTTAGCAAATTGACAAAATATTTCGATTCCAAAATCATATGAGATGTGTAGTATTCAAGTCTTAACAAAATGACCAACAGCTCATCATTTCACAGATTTTCGTCTGGCTAAAAAAGAAAGAAATGACGGGATCACTGGCTGAAGTATTGATTGTTTTCACCGCGCTCGAAGAGCAACACGAGCTATTTTTAGACCACTGAGCTGCGTAACCGCTGCGTATGACGTAGGTCCGCTTCTTCCTATATGATGTTTGATATGCATGATTTTGTGTAACGTGGAAAATCATGGACACTAGAATATTTGAATAACAGAATTTTGTAAAATGGGAAATGGTTGCCTTAACTTAGAGAGACACTTCCAAATTCAACTGTCGGTTGACTATACTGACAGGACTGTATACTGAGCTGCAGGATCTATCCAGTTTATATATTTTTATTGGTGTAAACAGAATCAAAGGAATTGCTTTGATGCTTTTGCCATAAATGAATCTGTAGTGTAGGAAAGTTTATCTATTGCAGAGTTGTTCATTTTCATTCTACCATTTCTCATTCAAATATGTAGAAAATAGATTAAGAGTTTCAGTGCATAATGACATGAATGATAATCATGGGTAAAAGATTGACACATTTCAGTCTTGCCATAGATCCAATGCATAGTACTGCCCAAGACGAATGGACTGTGGTTGAGAGTGGTCCTGTCGAAATTTGAAGATGTCCCAATAGGCATATTATGAAATGCAAAAATAGAAAGTTCCCCCTGTTTGATTCATTGAGTGATCAGGTTTGCTAAGAAAAGATAACTCAAAAATTGTTCAGTTCAACATTACTTTCAGGATACCAACAAGTAGGAAATCTATGTGTAATATGAGTCTGGTTTTAGTTGGAAACAAGACTTTTTCAGCTTATGACTCATATGCATGACACTACAGATTCATTTAAGGCAAAAGCATCATAGCAATTCCTCTGATTCTGTTTACACCAATAAAAATATAAACTGGATAGACCCAGTAGCTCAGTATAGTCAACTGAGAGTTGAATTTGGAAGTGTCTCTCTAAGCAATAGGAAAAATTGAATACCCTCAACAATATCATCTTTAATGCAGAATTAGGGAACTGAAAAAAATATAATGTTTTTATTAGGGGAATTAGGCAGCACATTGGAATATCCCTAACTTTCTAGTGATGAGTCACTACGATAATTTAAATCAGTCTAAGCTTGTCTCTCGATCTGAGCTTGCTTCGTAATCTAAGCTTGGTTCAGAAGATTTTCCTGTAGGTTGGTGTGTGTGTGGGGGACACTCTGCCACTGGTAGAAGGGCTCTCATGCTAGATAGTGATGAGGTTACCCTTGTAAATATATTATATTCATGTTTTAAATCTAAATGAGACATTAATTGATTTCTTTGGGTTACTTTTTTCAGGTTACAGATACCACGGTATTCAGACTGACTTCAATAGGCATACAGGTTAACAACATGTTTTGATTGGTTGCGTTCTATTCATGATAGCACAGGGATGTTGTATGGTGAGATGGTACGGTATTACCTCGAAAACTAAACTATCAAAGTTCAGTTTCCATCTTGACCTGAAATACTCCAATTAATGTTATGAATGGCCAACAACATTTGTAGTACAATCTCAAAGTGGACATTGCAACATGTTTGTCAGTTACAACACCTAAACCCGTCCAAGAAGTGCCTCTACAGAATGCATCACACATATTATGTAGAAATCATCTATATAATAGTATGACTTGAAAATTAAGGATATCTAAAAATATGTTAAAGTACATTGTACATGGACTCAATATTTTCTGCAAAGGCAAAATAAGCCTAACCTGGGGAATTAAAAGGGGGAATCAACATTCATGTTTTACTGATTATTGTTGCACATGGAAGGTGGGTTATTGTACCTCTAGCCTTTTAGGGATGCATGTGTGCCACACTTGAGACTCTTAGAAACATAAATCACTCAAACATTAATAAGAGCAAGTAGCAGTAGACACTACTGAAACGTGGATAGGGTTTACACATGACATGAAATGCACACTCTGTCTATGTACTAAGTTAAGATCACCATTTGCTTTTGGGCATGTTCCAAACACATCTGCAGGTAAGGATTGACATCCAAAGATATTTGCTCACCCAAGAGACATTCGCTAGTGATATCCACTCTGACTAATTCGGTCAAATGGAGTGGTAATGACACTTACAATGCTTGAATATTGGATTAATCGAGGTCACCATCGATTTAAATAATGCTAACATCGATTTAACCAATATTCAAGCATTGCAAGCAATATTTTCATTCCATATTTTTTACTCCATTTTAGAGAATATTTTAGAGCGGATATCGTGAGCGAATGTCTTTGGACGCCAAGCCTAATAACTCAGCTTCATGAGCAACAACAACATGCCAATGAGTACAGATTCCCCCTTGTCATTTCCTTAGCATGACATCGATATGGTTGTACTGAAATGATTGTATCTCCAAATTGAAATATCGCCAGAATAAAGTATGGTTTGGATGAATGAGTTGTTATTTTTATCATTAAGGTATAGGTATGTCATGACAATTTTAGGTGAGGCATGTAGAAATTGCTATTTGTCATTTGCCCTTTTTCATGTTCACAAGGATGAACATATGTATGTGGAGTGGTAATGCAAGATCCAGGGGCTGTATTCATAAAACACACTTAAGTGTAACTTTTTAGGAGTTTCCCTTAAATCTTAAATGAACAAATATTTAATGGAATCCCGTAATTTTTAAGGAGACATTGGAGCATCCTTGTCCTTAAGTCACATGGATATTCTATTGCATATTTTTTACATAATTTGCTTTTTGATAGGAGAAAACACTTCAAGTATGACTTAATAGATTAGTACCCTTTTTCCATCAAAATTTGTGAAATTTACTATACATCTTTTTTAAGAAAATTTATACCAAACATGTATTAAAAATATTGTTAGACCGCCCAATTGCCTAATTTCATTAATCTTATTGGAAAAATGCACCAACAAAATGCTATAACCATGAAGGCAAGCAATAGGTAAATGTGCGCATTGGCTTGCGTGTCTAAGTTTGTTGCGTGCGTAAGTCCGTGCGTGAAAGTGACGCGGCTATAAATTGTGCAGAAAACCCGTAAATAGTCTTTCAAAACCCGTAAACGATGGCATGTCATTAGGTGGGTATGCTAAAAAGGTGGTGTTGTTATATTTTTTCGTGGGTTCTCGAACTTAATTTGATGTAAATTCACTATTACTTGGCCTATTGACTTGTTTAATATCTCATTTGAAAGCTTACACTTTCTGCTATTTGTGGCAGTAATTTGGTTTTCATGGGTTACATAATTTAAGAGAGACAATGGTTTGAACTTGGCAGTACAAGGGTGGTGGTGCCTAAGGATGCGGTGCCTACGGATGAGGTAGATACCCAAATTGAGACAATATCGCCATTTTGGAAGGTTTGACACTGCTGGAACATTCACAAATGGATTCTGTGACCTCAAATACATACAGATAGTCACCAACATGGCTAAAATTTGGTATATAATTACAGTAATTGGCAAATTTATAATTTTTAGATCTTCCTCAGACCCCTGCCCCCCTCGATCAGTTTTTTGGGCAGCACTTTCTCATTTTTTGTCCCATTTGGACAAATTTGGTGTCAAAATGTTCAGGGGATCAAGCTGCATCAAATAAGAATTAGGACAGAATGATTTGAAACATCACCATTTTCTCCCCTTGTATAGCCCGCCTGTATTTAATTGAAGGTCATCAACACCAAGACCCTAAGGGGTCTGATTTAAGTTTAATGCATCAAAGTAACTATAAAGTGTTTAGAACATATCCTGAATAAAATGAACTGTTTACCATTAATCATTCCAATTTATGACTTGCTTTAGTAAAAACAGGTAATTTTGAGAAAAAAGCGTTTGAAAATTACAGTTTGCATTGCCGTCTATGGAGTAATTAACCATTAATTAGCTCATTATGCAAAAACCAAAGTGATATTTGGCTAAAAAGTTACTTGAATTGATAGAGATCAATAATATTAACATCATATCAAACAATTGTTTTTTTGACCATCTTGACCATGTAACACATTTTT
>JXSR01S025391.1:62272-76628 GCA_000969725.1 Ophiothrix spiculata
AAAAAAAAAAATCCGACCGACCGACCAAATTTTTCAGAAATGCCACTTGAGGGCAACACAACAATTAATTTTTTTGGCCTAATTTACTATAGGGTGAGTTTTACAAAAAGAGGAACGTATTGGTAAAAATTAACTTTTTTTTTCTTCCAAAAACAGGACTGTTACTCTTAAATAGGAACAGTTGGCAAGTATGCATATCTGAATACCTGTTTGTGACCATCTACCACAAAACTCCAGTAAAGTTGGCATTTTATTTTGAGATACAGGACAAAATACTTGTAAAAGTTGTCTTCAGAAAAAAATGATATTTTTGCTTATTCACTGGTTACTTGTCCACGCTCATAGAGTAAGTACTATGTGTTGTGATCATTTTGATCGTGGTTCAAATTACAATAAGCGACGATTGATTTTGACGTGACACTTTGCTTTGTCAGTGAATTTGAAATAGCTAGATGCTTTCCTTTCACTGTTTGCAAAATATCAACTTTCTTTTCACCTCAAAAAAATACTTGTAAAGTAACATTTTCTAGATGTAGTTGAATTTGAAATGCACAAAAAATGAAAACTTAATTAAAAGCAAGATTTCTCAGCTTAACGTAGTCTGGCTTGTCAAACTTCGAAGAATCATAACTCCACTTCTGGATGTCATAAGAACTTGATACAAGTATCATTTTTAAGCTGAAAATATGTTCTATATGAATAATAAATAAACACTGGGGATTTATAGTGCGCTATGCCTCCCAGATTTGTAATTCCACTCGGCCTCTGCACACTTTACAGGTGTTCGCTGACCACTGTGGCCAAATTAAGCTCCATTCAACACCAAGCATCATTTCAGGTTCTGCGACAACCTCTAGGGGCGCTGAACCTTGATCAGCCCACATTTGCACCATCGCTGCCCGGATCAGCTCCCCGAGTTTCGTACGGGTTTCCACAAGACAATTAGCAGTTAGTTCCTTGTCCAAGGGAATTTCAAGCACACTCAACTTTTGGCACCAGCGGGGTTCAAACTCAGGACCTGCTGCACCGCAAGCGAGCGCCTTACCGATTGAGCTAACTTGACTTCTCAAAAAAAAAAATAGAACAGAATTGACCAGGGGTCGACATTACTGGAGGTCAAGAGGTGGATGGTGGATGGTCACATATATAGAATGGAAAGCTATACGTGGCTTATACTTTTTAAACTTCATTTTCTGTTTCGTTTATACATCAGAAACAGTAGGCTGTATTGCACTTCATATGTATAATAGACATGCAACTATAATTTGAAGTCGACTCTTGTATCTTGAATGAACTGGATTCATCACATATTTTAGCTAAGTAATGTCTAATTGCAGGATCATCAATAACTCTACAAACAATAGTGGACAATTAGCTGGTCATAATTAGCATACGACAGGGAAGTTACTTCAACATTAATGTGAAATCTGATCCTGCATGGGACTTACACGAAAATATCCAGAGAGTCCAGTTCAAAATAAGCCATTTTCCTATTGTATGAACTAATACTGATGGCTTAAAATAGTCATGATCACATACTTTCAAAATTAGATAAATGAATAAATAAATGCTGGGGATTTATTGTGCGCTATGCCTCCCAGATTTGTAATTCCACTTGGCCTCTGCACACTTTACAGGTGTTCGCTGACCGCTGTGGCCCTAGCCCGGGGGGGGGGGGGGGTAACTGGGTATTCTGACCGGGTAACCACCCGCGTTACCAAAAAGGTGAGACCTGGACAGGTCTCGAGACTAGCAATATAGGGTATCAAAATCGACCTGGTGCTCTGAAGGTCTCACATAGGGTATCAAATTTGTCTTTTATGGTATCAAACTTAGAAAGAATTGTTAAATTAATGACAATGGTGCTTTAAATTACCAAAAACATGTTTCAAATACCTAGAAACACTTCTTAAAAGTGTTCAAACGGTGTACAATTACATTTTACCAATGATTTCTTGCAATTATTATTTTGTCACAATTGCGTAAAGTCTCAGATAGGGTATTCAGTTGACAGGTATGGTCTCGGATAGGGTATCCATTCGAACGGATATGGTAGATTTATGGTCTCAGATAGGGTATCATTTCACTCATTTTTGGTCTCACATAGGGTCACCTTCGGAACCTGCGGAACTCGGGTGGTTACCCGGACACAAATATCAGTTACCCCCCCGGGGGCCCTAGTAAGCTCAATTCCACACCAAGCATCATTTCAGGTTCTGCAGCAACCTCAAGCTGCGCTGAACATTGATCAGCCCACATACGCACCATCGCTGCCCGGATCAGCTCCCCGAGTTTCGTACGGGTTTCCACGAGACAATTAGCAGTTAGTTCCTTGTCCAAGGGAATTTCAAGCACGCTCAACTTTTGGCACCAGCGGGGTTCGAACTCGGGACCTTCCGCACCGCAAGCGAGCACCTTACCGATTGAGCTAACTTGAGCTGACTTAGATCTAGAAAATCTCTTATCTGGTTGCTTAAGTTTGGTTGGTTTCATACATTCCATACAGCCTGTCTCCACCACACTACACAGATGATGAAACATTCAATGACAATTTAAGCGTGTTTTTCCAAAACTCACTTAATCCAATGGATGCCACATGCTACATTTGCATAGATTATATAAATCTGTTATAATATTGTTTCTGTGACTTGGATTGGTTGTCAAAGCTCAGTGCAAACGACCAAAATTAAATATAAACACTATAATGCACACACAATCAGATAAATTATTTCAAACATGCATTTACTCCTTGACTCGGTGAGTTTGGGATAAAATCTCTTCAATTGTTATTATAGAGTGTTCTTGCAGGGTAGCGAACGGCAACCATCTGATCGTATTTAGGACAAGAATATCTACTTATTCCTACCTATATGCACCATGAGGTAAAATATGCCTCAGAACAATCTGGGTGAAGAATTTTTATTTCAATATCTAGTTTACCTGCAGCTTTTGGATGTTGAATGCTTTTCAATTTCTTCTGTTATTTTGTCATGTGAGTGCATGAAATCTGCAATGGCTGCCTTAAGTTATCTAATCAACACATAGTCACTAGAATATGAAAACACCCTTAAAAGAGCTACTGACCCAAGATTGGATATTATACAGTGTGCAATCCAAATAAATGCCAAATGGCAGCTATTGCAGATATGATTTGATACAGGCTCTAAAATACGCTGGTCCCCAGCCTCTTATGTCTTCAACAACTCCACACTGACATAAGACGCAGGTATCCGCTAATGAATATAAGCACTTGATTGGTCCGTGCCCTGAAGGCATTTGTTTTCCGCGTCAAACACACAACATGCGTGACGCATTGGTGATTGCGCGAATGCTTGTAACGCGTTGTTAAACGCGGAGCGCCATGTAGAGGTCGCGCATGTAAACATCGCCATTTTGTCAACCTTTTCACCAAAGCCTTCCAATCACGAACGTTTGCCGTGTAGTTTGATAGGGCGAGTGAGCTGTCAAGTTGTGTAATTCTACTGGTCAAAATTTTGACTAATTTTGATCAGCCAATACCTGCGGTGATGGGCAGTCTGAACCATATAGTGAAGCGCCCACATCGAGGGTACCAGCGTAGCTCTAGAACAGCTGTTTGTATTTCTTGGATCCTCGTTTTCTGTGGGGCTCATCTGTGGCTTCCGTTACTTGCATATAACCTGCAAATTGAATAAAGAATAATGGTAAGCCTAGTAATGGTATGCTTACAAAAACTACAAGGGATTGCTTCAAAGCCCAACCGGTGATTGTATGCTGTTTCAACTAGGTGAATATCAAAATTCATAGCAGGTTAGCTTTTTAAGTCAAAATTACGAATAAATATCACGATTGGCGATCAACATACGCTGCTAATTCCAATAAATATTATCTTATCTTATATATAATTATCTATCTTATCTAATTTAAATTCCATCCATTCTGAAATATCGATCCTTTTTTATTACTGCCTGGCATAGTTTACCATACAGAACCAGCAGACAACCTCCGGTTGGGTTTTGAAGCACTGCCAACAAATCCTCTCCAGGTCCTGATTTTTTACACTTTCATATGTCTGTATACCAGGTGCAATCTCTTTGGCATGTTTAACAGAAAACTCGTAAAAAAGAATACTTTAGGTCCCCAAAAAATTTAACCCTAACACCCATGACCCGACCCTTACTAACTTACCATGACCGACCCTACCCTGCTACCCATGACCTGACCCTAACTCTAAACATACCATAACCCTAAAATTTTGGATGGGACATAAAGTATACTTGGTCTGAAAAATTTGCCTTGGGATCTAAGACATTTGACATTTTTCATATATGTGTCTCAAGTTGGCACATGTCTCAAGATTGCACGCAACACATGCAATAAACTTTTCATTGCAGATTGAGAAATCTCATAAAATTCTTTCAAATTTTAACAGAAGAGGTTAAAAGTTCCCACATAGTTTGCTTTTTTAAATATTCAAATTGTATCATCGAAAACATCAGCTGCGATGTATGTAATGTCGCACACACAAAAAAAAGAAAATGTTTGGTTAACAGGTATTGAACTGGGATTATATATCCAATGAAATAATACTACATTTATCCAATCTACGGCCATTCAAATCATTAATTGGAATAAACCAGTGTCCTGGAGAATTAACTAATTTTAAGGCCAATTATTCTGACCTTCTTTCAGCTAGGTCTACAGAAAAAGTGTCTTGTTTATCATTTTGCCCTATCATTTTGTTTTCATTTGTGCAAAGAGCTTTGAAACCTATACCTATTTATTGTTAGAAGTTTCCATCTTGACATCCAATCCAAACAAGCACCATCTGTTAAATTGCATGCAAATACACCTTTCTTGCTCTCAACACTCATATTTCACAAGTACTTGCTTCTTTGTAGGCAAGTCTGTGTCCAGTGTAGCGTAATTATTTATTGCAACCATAATTAGAAACAACCATCATAGTCACAGGCATAGTTTGTTATCTGTTATAGATTGAATGCATATGCATCAGTGCGGTGTGTTATCTCCACAGAATATCATGATCGATTTATTTCGTTAAGTTTACCAAGGATTGATCTGGCAGCTCATCACTCATTAGTTTAGTGGTTATGTAGAGGCGCTTATAAACAATGGGAATCATTTGGCAAGGGTTTGAATCCCATTGCTGCTCTATAAATCAAACTACAACTTTTTCCGTTATTTTAAACGTTATAATATTGAAGTCTGAAAACTACCAATACTATGTATAAGACAGTACGGCCCATTATGGTTGCAGAAAATAAACACTCGTCCACGACACTCAATAGACTACTTTCCAAAGTACCATAAATCCAGGTGCTTTTGCGCAATTGCATGCGCACAACGTAATATATGGACAATAGTGCAGAAATGCCCGTAATTATAGTAATTTCAAGTGCGTAATGGGACATGCGAAAGTAGTCTATTGACCAAAAATGTTCCGGGTTCTTCATAAACTTATAGTATGCTTGCTGACTGGAACAAGCTCACCCTGTTACTCCAATAAAGTGCATATAGACCTTTCTCACTCTTACACTCAAATTTAATGTACACTAACCTCTTCACAAGAAAGTCTATGAGTCAGGAAACCTAATTGACCAATAGTGTTCTGGAGTGATTGGTGGACTATGTGCACCCTTATGTCTAGAACAAGCCCCGCCGTTATTTCTAATAAAGGGCATACACATCTTTCTTGCTCTTTGCACTCCTATGTGTCCTTACCTCTTTGTAAGCAAGTCTATGAGTCAGGAAACCCAATTGACCAATAGTGTTCTGGAGTGCTAATTGGTGGACTTAAGTGCGCCCTATGTCTAGAACAAACTTCCGCTGTTATTTGTAATAAAGTGTATACACATCTTTCTTGCTCTTTGCACTTCTATGTGTCTTTACCTCTTTGTAAGCAAGTCTGTGTGTCAGGAAACCCAATCGACCAATAGTGTTCTGGAGTGCTTGGCGGACTAAAGTGCGCCCTGTGTCTGGAACAAGCTCTCATACGTTCTTCTTTTTCTTCATCAGTTAGTTTCATGTCACTGTAAAACTGAAAAAGAAAATTATTATGTTACCCCAAGAGCAATAATCTTTCTTGCTATCAACCTCTGAATAACAACTTCTTGTTTGTAAATGTCAAAGATAATTGTAGGTCTGATTCTGAATTTTCCAACCTTAAAATTGAAGTTAAAAATGTACTGTGATTCTGTGAATATGTGTAAACATTTAAAAACTATTAGTTTAAGTCACTGACATTCAACATCCGCTGAATAAAATCTTTATTTTGCCTTACATGAACCAATGACTAATGATGCGAACCTACCAGCACCTAAGTTATGATATTTCCCCTTAACAGCTCCCTGATTTCCAAGGTTCAATGACGCAAGTGTGGTAAAGGGAGTTTGCCCATATTCCCAACATGTTGACACTAGCGAGACTTGGACTCATTGTCTTCCATATATAAATCCTACATTGTCCCACTATAGACCACACGCAACCACATGAGCTTTTCCAATACATTGGGTAAATCATCTGATCTAAATAACCAGAATAAAACATGTCCACAAGCGGCGAATTTTTTGTTGTTGGTGTAATTGAGACATCATATGGTCGTAGCAGACCCATCGTAAGCGACCGAAAAAAAGTCGGGTAACCGAGTAGCAAATTACCCGAAAAGTCCCTGGCCTAATAAACTCATAGGTTTACAGGAGAAATACCAGACTTTGCATACTGGTTCAGGTAATGGCGTCGTCAGCCATGGAGCTCAAATTGGGGGTACTCGGGTAAACTTGGTTCCTGACAAAATTGAGTGCAGAGATTCGATTGTGTGTAGAGACAAACTGCGCAAGTAATACTTTACGCGAATGATGCGCCAACCTGCACGCAAAATGTCTGTGCGTGTTTTCAATATTCGCGCATTATGACAAGATGTGATGCATCATCCGTAAAAACCCGAATACCCACAATTTTGTCTGCATACCGTAACAAAAATGGCAGCAAGTCTGGTAAATCTTCAGAAATTTTTTTGTCAAGAATTGTGATATTGCTTTAATGGGGCATGTTATAAGTTGAAAATTTGGGTAATTATACAGTACACACCTTTTCACACTGATTGCAGTCGAATGCCTTCATTTTCTGTCTCTCTTCTCGTTTGCGGACAACGTCAACATATTTATAAGCTGGCTTCTCTTCTTGTTCAGGTAATCTATTTAGTCAAATAAGAAAAATGTAATTTTTACTCACAAAATGCATCAAAACCTAACTACAAAAACTTGTACTTTTCTGATGGTTATATATCTAAGAGCATGTTCAAAGTATTTAGTCATGACTATTTTACCTGCTCATGAACCGCTCACAAGCTGATTGAGTGTGAACGCAAGCAGAGGGTGTCTCGCTTGTGATTAAAAGTGCTTTCATGTCACTCTCATTGTAGGTGTTTTGTTCACAAGCCATCATGAGTGATAACGCATAAGTCCCGCACGTTTGAACAAGAATGCTTAAAGTGGCAATTCATGATCCACTTTTCTTCCTCTATCAAATTTGAGTTTTTTAGCTTATAATAATCCTCAACTGGTATATGTAAAATGTGTCATTTTCTAATCATTGTCGGGGCCCCGGCAGTAATTACTACACAGTAGACTATGGGGATTTTCAAAATACTGAAAAAGCTTTAACTTGGTAACGAACGGTCGGAATCAAGTGAAATTTTTCAGTGTATATTTATGTTGTACTCTTCTTTTTATTTAGCTAGAAAAGAGGCCACATCAAAATCATGAATTGCACCTTTAAAGTAAAATGCACAAATGCTACAGTTCCACAACACAAGATATCTTAAAATTCTGACAAAGTGTGCATCATCATGTTTTTCTCTGAAACATGTTCTTTATCACAAGACTAAACAGGTCTTCCTTGCTAAGTAGAAGATAAATCAAAAGCTGCATTCATTTTAATGAGAGGTGATAATATTTTGTAACATATTCTAAGAAAATATTGAATGGACAGCACATGACAAAACTGGGAAAATGAGCAGTGCACTATATAAGAATTTTAAGAGTATGTGCGTCAGGCCTCTTGAAAACCATGCCCTGGGCATAGTAAATTTACAGGGCATAGTTAAATCCAATATCACACTTTCAACCAATGAGAGGAAAGGAATGTGAATGAGCAGAATGTCGCTATAAAGATTTTGAATAAAGTAAAAATATGGTTTATCGTTTTTTAAAACAATTTCCTTATGTTTTGGATGTTGGAATCTGATTCATATGATAGAAGACAATTCAAAGGTAGGGTTTCTGATGAAATTAGAAATTTGACCTCGGACAAGATTTTTTACAATTCTTGCACGTAATATAGGCCTACTATGCCAACCTTAAGGTACCTATTGATATGACTGGCCACATATATAAACTAAACACTAACCTATCAAATGCCTTTACAATTTGCAACATCCCCATTGACTGGTTGCCGCCACCGCTTCCACTGCTATCTTTGCTCTGATTCAAATCGCCCTTGGTAACCAAATCAATACCATCACCATCATCATGCTCTTCCATTTCATCATCATCACCAAATAGATCAGCACAACTATCATTTCTTGCATCCTCATCCAGGCCATCCTCCTCTCCATGATTCTGCTTTCCACATTTTACAGCAACGTCTTCAGAAGATATTGTTGCCCCGTTACGATTACCTCGTCTTTTCTTACGAGATAACTTTGAATTACGTTCATCGTTATCAAGAACATCAAACACGACATGTTCATCTGCCTCTTTAGGCTTTCCTCGTTTCGCCATCGTCGAATCATTCGCATTGGATTTTCTTGATACTTCTGGGCTCTGATTTCTATCAACTTGTCCAACACTTTTTTTGGACGTTTTCTTCCTGCAAGGTATACTTGGAACCTTAAAATCACTATTAGTCTTCAACACAGCCTCATTATCCACACCAACTGATGCTAACAATGACAGCTCAATGGCTTTTGCAATAGACTCATCACATTGTGTATCAAGATTCATAGCACCCTTCCCATTGTATTGTTCTCTTACAGATGAATTAAAACTCCTGCTTCTTGACTGAAACATCGACGATGACAATTTGCTCTGCTTAAGAGCTTTACCACTCCTTGATGATGATGATGCCTCTGATAAATCCAGTTTAGAAGTTCTTGATATATTTAAAGAAGATTTTTTCAGTGAAAGATCATCTGAAGGTGGACTGTTTTCTTTTCCATCGAAATCAAAATCAAGCATCGTCTCATCATCTGTGGGCTTGACTTTTGATGCACGATCCCCCTTTTTATCAGTCCTTGTTACGTTATCAATATCTGTTGGTAGCTTTGTTTCATCATTGGTCAAATCAATGCTTTGATCAATCCTGCTTTTCACAGTTACTCTACTCTCATAATCAGAAGCATCATGGCTTTCATCTGCTACATCACCTCTATCATCTTCATCAGTAAAAAAATCATCGTCCGGTATCTTCCGTTTTCTTGGATTTTTCTTCCAAATAGGTGTTGTTGATCTGACATCATCTTCTTTGGAATGTTCTTGTATTTGTTCACTGGTATGTCCTGGGGTACTCAGCCCTGAAGGTGGTTGCAGAAGTAGCATTGAGGCCTCTGACTGGTAACTATCATCATTCCCCGCATCATGACTCTGAGGCGTCTTAAAACCGATAATTCTTCCATCATGTGAGGGCGTTTTAACAGATTCATGATTTGCCTCAAAGTTGCGCTTATCACGCTCATCATCCATCAGGTCTTCATCAAGCTCATCTTCATCATTGTTACCCCCACAAAATGTTGGTGATGGCACCAGAGTACCGATCAAATCAACTGGATATTGAGATTCTGATTTAGGAATTGAAGTCTTTCTCTGATTATCCTGAGTTGCAAATTTAAAATTGGTTTCATCAAAATCTACTGCATTGTCAATTTCCTCATAATCTTCAACACCATCTGTACCATGTGTCCTTTTTAATTCTGGACTATTTGGATTTCCATCTACAAGTCTAGAAACAGCTCTTGCATAATCATCTCTTTGATAATGTGATACATCATTCGGTGTACTAGCAGAGGGAGGGGGTTCGAATCCACAGTCATCTAGATCTGATTCATCCGATAGGTCCATTTCAACATAATCTGGAGCTAATGTTTCTGGTATGGACATAATGGCTTTCTTCTTTGATAACCTGTTGTCGCCACCACCATATGGTTTGTCAGAAGATTTCATTTCTAAATAGGGGTTATCTACCTGGTTGGAAGATTCCATATCTAAAGAGGGGTTGCAAGTTTCGGGTACAAGTGTTTGAGCTGGTTCAATCTGGTCATTTTTTGCCGTTGATCTGCCTTGAATTTCATCGGTTAAATAGGATGCTCTTGCTTGCTGTATTTCTGCTAAATCTTGACCTTGTTCATTGGTAGCATCACTTTGACTCCTGAGGAAAGAATGAGGATACAATTATGAAATATCTACGGATTATTGGTCCGTTGCGCTTTGGGCTCGTGGCCAAGTTATGAAATTGACCCACACCCCGAAGAATGCATTATTGTGTTCTCTGCACACGTGAAAGTCCCTTACTACAATGCGACAAAAGTTGCATTTCATTGTCACAGTACCCAAGTTGTGTTTTTAATATCTCCATAAAATTGGCTCTTTAATTATCCACAATTTTTGAAGTGAGCATGATTGAAGAAGTGGAGAAAGTTTATTTTTGAAGGAACCTTCCCAAAATTGGCTAAAAAGTTGAATCAGTAGAAAAAATAGGTAGATTATTCCAAATTAAATTAATAGTGAGTCTCAAAGCTCTCCTTCTCTTGAAAAACTAATGCAAAATGTGTTTTTTTTTTAGAATTTTTTTGTGCTATTCTACAAGAGTTCCATATGTACCCCTTATATACTTATATTATACAAAATTAGCATCAATTTTGGCCTTTTTAAAACTCAAATAAAATGAAGAATCAAATCAATTAAATTAACCATTGTAGTCATTTGTTTTTTCACAGTTTCAGTGAAAACAAAATAAAAAGGATTAATAAAATTCATTTTTCGCATTTTGAGGGAAACTAACACGCACAATAAAACTAACGCGCGCGAGAACTTTGAGACAAACTATTAATTTAATTTGGCCTTAGTGTCTTTAAAGTTTTACTGCATACAGACCCTGAACTCTGCGTTTTTGTTTATATTGTAACATTTATAACAAGAATGATTTCTACTTGACTGCAATGATAAATTGATGACTCTACATGTCAAAGCATTGAATAAAAACAAATATGAATTTAAATGAAATTAAGAGGTTTTTTTTTTTGGGGGGGGGGGGGGGGGGGGGGGTAGTCGAGGCTTAATCAGGTGAAACCAATTATGGTATCAAAAACAGCCATTTACAAGAAATATGGTACTTTTTTCAAACCCTAGTGTAAAAACAGTATTTGTGAAATACACATTTGGGGTGTAAATTGGGGAAACAATCACACAAAATCCAAATATAAGGTGTATTTTGCCATCAGAAGACATCACACTTTAGGGGGTGTTTTGAAAAACCGTGGTCACGCCTGCTTACTACATTAATACTTACGCTGATGGGGTTAACTCACACTTTAGCATGAATCGCATTATTTTGTACAACTTTATTTGCATGAAGTAATCTATAAATAATTCATGGATTGTGCTGGTCCTATTTGCCACTTTGGACTCTCACTAACCAACCTATACACTGACCAATGCACATACAACTGTACAGCTAATGATTTGCCATTATAGGTAAATTGATTTGTTTTGAAAGCTAAACATAACAAATGAGTGGCATTCTGCTTATGATCGAATGGTGCTTTACTTACACCATAGATTTACAGGGGTGATACCAGCATCGCCGTCATTTCTTATTCCGGCATGGAGAAAAAATTGGGGGTACTCAGGTTTTTGCCAATGATGCATCGCATGTTGTCATAATGCACAAATATTTAAACAAGCACACACGTTTTGCGTGCAATTCGCGTAAAGTATTATTTGCATGGTTTGTCTCTACTTGAATCTCAACACTCACGGTTGATTTTGGCGGGAACAGAGTGGCCCGAATGCCCCCAATTTGAGCTCCATGGCTGGCGACGCCATTTCAAGGGCCTGTATTCAAAGTCGGGTATCTTCCCTGTAAATCTATGACTTGCAAAAATCTTATAATAGTCGTGCAGGCGATATCAAACTCTTCAGCATAGCCGGACACTCACAAATGATTGGAATCTCGTTCATATCTGTGGGATAATGTCATTACCTGGTGTTATCTGTAGGCCTTCCATCAAGCTCTGTATATCTGATCTTCTTGTTGGACCTTCCTTTGGATAGCTTGCTGATCTTTGCTATTTGCTTGGTGACATGTGCATGGCTTGAGCTGGTCTCAGGTTCATCTTCTATGAGAATGGGATCTGAGGAAGGAGAATTGTATATAAAAAGTTAACCTTCTCCTGCCGTAGATCGTCTTAATTACTGTCAGCTCAGGCGTAGGACGTGTCCTAGACGCCCTAACTAACAGTGAACTATAACTGAACTCACTGCCTCCTGACCTTCAAAAACACTATCCCAGGCAATTTGTATAGTTTAAACAGGTGTATTATGCTAAAGTCTCATTGAATTATGTATAATATGTCTAAGGATAATCTGAATTTACCTTCAAAGTCAGTTTAGAGGTAAAATGCCTTCAGCCTGGGGCAGAGAAAGTGGTCCAACTGGAAAGGGTTAAAATATGTCACCATAGATTTACAGGGGAGATGCCAGATTAGCCACCATATTTATTCCGGCATGGAGATGGAAATTGGGGTATTCAGGGGTGTTTTTTGTCGATGATGCGAATATTGAAAACTCGCACACACGCTTTATGTGCAGGTTGGCATATCATTCGCGTAATGCATTATTTATCTCCCAAACATTTCAAAGTTTTTTAGTCCAAATACCTCATTCCAATGAATTTGAAGCCCCGAACCCTGATATCTCAACCCAAAGTCCAGATATGGGAAGCCACCAAATATAACCTGAACCTGGCTTGGCAGCAATTTCATGCTCATATATGTAGCCTCCAGTCCATCTATGACATATATAATTCAGACTTAGGCTTATTCCTTGACATTTGTTAGGGTTTAATGTGTATACCAAGGAAATTTTACAAGGGAATCTGGACTCATCGCCATCTTGTTGTCGCTCAAGGAGCAGAGTTGTTGTACCTATTAGTATTCGGAATTTAGCCTGATATCAAGGTATATCTTCACTTCACGCATATACAGCCTCTCGTATAACACCTCAAATCGTGTCTGCGTGTCAAATAGCGTGTATTGCTACTTGCTCTGACCAATTTTCCAGCTAATCCATTTTAAAGACTCTTTAGGACGCAAAGCCATAAAATGCCGGAGGTACAATAACTCACCCCGGGAACTCACCTTCCATGAGCGACAAGATGGCTGCCATCCCATATGATTTACAAGACAGTCAAATCAAAATGGCGGCAAGTCTAGATTCTCCTATATATAAATTCCTTGGTGTATACTGACCTTCATCAGTTTTAGCTTCGTCTGCTACAGGAATGCTGGAGACATCATCATCAGTGTCCTCATGAGAGGTTCTATGAAAATAACACAATAACAATGGTTAGTGGTTGCAAGTAAGGAAAGGTTACCTTTTTACCTAAATTTAAATCATTCACCTTATTAGGAAACAACTTTCAATTCTAGAAAACATAATCATTTCTTTAGAGCTGGTTACTGCTTTTCTTTCAAATTAAAAAGACTGGGCCAGATTTTCCCCATTAATTTTACCTACATATTTCTATACATGAATCGATAGAACATGATGATAGTAATATAAGGGCTATTCCGTAATTAGGTCAACCACTTTTCAAAATTGTCAAAAATTAAACATTGTTCAAATAACGCCATTAATGTCTCAAATTAAAGGTTATAGCATATTGTCAAATGAACTGATATTTAAATTTGCTTTAGAATCAGGATTTACAGGATATGGACAAAATGTCAAAAATGGCATGTTGCGGCAAACATTTAAAAAATGCTACTTTGAGCCACCCTGTACTACTTTTTCCTGTTATTTGAAACAAATTAACTTTGCAAATATTTCAACTTCATTGAAACTCCTTTAAATTGAAACTTTGTCCGTTTCTGAGTCCATGTTCCTTATTAAGAAATAATGGATGCAACTTGTTGCGGACGTGCATTTCAAATTTTTTTGAAATTTTCATAGAGTACGTCCGCAACGTAAAAAAAAGTATGTCCGCAACGGTCGAACATTGTGAAATTATAACTCAAACATTTAAGTTTTGATTTTTTCTTTGCTAGTATTCTCAAGTTTGGTCCTTCTTGCAAGCAAAACTG